>NCQV01109616.1:134-11155 GCA_002740545.1 Lophocereus schottii | reverse complement strand
CATATTCTTTGAATTTTATCAATATGGGATAATACCCACTTTCATATTCCAACACGCCCCCTCAATATGGGACAATACCTACTTTCATATTCTAACACTTGCCCTATTATATATTGGAGGGATGAGAGAATTGACCTTTGAAGTGGAGGCCAGTTAGGTATTTCCTATGTCACGTGCAGTTGTCCAACGTGCTTGACTTCCACTTTGAGCTCATGTATATGTTGTCGCCGTGCACTGTCCCCTTGACCCATACCTTTTAAGTCCTTATCTCTTTGTGTTCGACAGTAACTATGGCCTCAAGGGCTTCTAGGTATTTAGAGAGATCCTTAATCATCGTGTTTGAAACACCTTGCATCTTTTGTGGAAGCTCTTCATTGTGCCCCTTGAACTTAGGTTATGTGATTTATTGGTCCTTACCAAGGGTGGGCAACGGACTGGGTTGGGCCGGCCTGGGCCAACCCACTAACTAAAGGGGCTGGGCTGGACCTAGTACATTTGTTAATGGGCTGGACTGGGCTATGGGCCAAATGAACCCAACTGGCCCATGGCCCGCCCATTACCAACTAAGGAGTGTATTTGGTGAGTTGATTTTGCAACTTACGTCTTTGTAATTTTCTAACCAAACTAAAATAGTCTAAATTCAAAATTAAAAGATACACAACCAAACTAATAAATGGGTTGGGTTAGGTTGGCCAATGGGTGGACCGCTATAAGCCCGTTTAAAAACGGTATAAATTTGCTGAAAAAAACGGTGTATAATGATTGTCATTATGTATAAAGTGTGTTGACCCAAGTAATGTGTAAGGTTTTGATGATAACAATTCAAATGCACTAGTCAATATATTGTGCTTGAGTTGTGTGTTGAGACTGGATCTGAAAAATATTTGGAGCAATTTGAATGAGGGTGGAGCATCAAAGTTGATACATGTGCAAGGAGTCTAGCTAATAACAAGAGTCTTAGGCTTAGTATTAGTTTTATTTTTAGATTCTTGTTAATATGCCAATTAGAAGGTTCTTAACTTAGCCTTTGCTTTGAAAGGTTTTTAAGTACTTTAGAACACTGTCTCAGAACAGTTTTGAGAAGTCAGGTCTGCAGTGTTTTGACGTCAAAGACAAAAACGAGTTTCAAAATTTTAAAATGATTTTTGACTGTCGAATTTCTTGAAATAATGAGGACAAAATTTTTCCTGTGTCAGTTGAGTCTAAAAAGATTTCTTCTTTCAAAGAAAATATTAAAAGATTTTAGTAGTAGAGTCTAAAGAGGTTTCTTTCTTTAAAAAATAATATTGAAAGATTTTTGAAAGATTTTATTCTATCCTTTGGGGAAAGAATATCAAGTGGAGAGATTTTTATGGGCTTGGCTACTAAGTTGTTGAGTGGGCGTGGAATTCTCTTTCCCCTACTCTTGTGGCATATGTGCCATGCCTATTTAAGCCGCCTCTCCCCTCAAGGTTTTCTCAAGATTTTCCAAGGGTTAAAAAGTGTCTTTGTGAGTCTGAATTTTCTGAGAGCAAACCTTCATAGCGAGTGCTAAATCGAGTCTTCAACATTGGCATGATAGGGATCGTACTGTATCTTACATTCAACTTGTTTAAAAGCATTCAATAAGGTGTTTTCCTTTCTCTTTTCCATCATTGAGATAAGAGAGTGTCTAAGTCTTGGGAGACATTGGACGAGGTTGTTGTAACGAGGGTTTCGGGCTAGACTCAGTTATGTGGTGTTTGTAACGAAGGTCTTGAGGTAGACCAAGTTACGTGTGTGACTGAGTTACGTATGTTACAGTTGTAATGTGTTTGGCTCATCTAGTGAAAGTGTATTGAAATCCTACAGAGTAGGTCGTGGTTTTGACAACTTAGTTGGGCCAGAGATGGTTTTCCACGTAAGAATATTGTGTCTCCTTTATTATTTTTACAATTAGCTTTTTTTTGCTTCACTCCAAACACGCAATCCAAATAATTTTCACGAGTATTTTGAAACAATTTAAAAAAGCTGATAGACACAATTCACCCCCTCTTGTGTCCTTGTGCGATTAAATCTAACAAGTGGTATTAGAGTAGAGTTCTCAAACTTAGGTTAACACCTTGATAGATCCTGGAAAGATGAGTGCATCACAAGGAATCTTGGAGGGTTAATCTATGACTCAACAACCATACTTCAATGTACAATGTTACAATTAGTGGAAGAATCGTATGGAGAATTATATTCAGACTGATGACTATGAGTTGTGGGTGGTCATTGAGAATGGTCCCTACATTCCAATGAAGACCACGGAAGATGGCAAGACCATTCCTAAGAAGTCAAATGAGTTCGACTCGAATAACTTCAAAAAGATGGCGAAAAACGCTAGGGCCAAGAAGCTTCTATACTTTGGCCTTGGACCAGACGAGTACACTCGTATCTCAAAGTGTGAGTCCGTAAAGGAGATATGGAATGCCCTCCTACGTAGCCCATGAAGGAACCAACTAAGTCAAATGGTCCAGGATTGAACTGTTAATGAGGAAATATGAGCTGTTTGAAGTGAGCGACAAAGAGACTGTGATGGATACATACACTCATTTTACCCACATCACCAATGAGCTGAAATCGTTAGGAAAATCCTTTACCACCAAAAGAATTGGTAAGGAAGATCCTACGGTTTTTGCCTTAATCATGGGAAACAAAAGTTACAGCCATCCAGGAAGCAAAGAAGATGAATGAGATCTCCTTGGAAGAGCTCATTGGAAACCTTCAAACATACGAATTGAGGAGAAGCTCCCAGGTGAAGGAAGAAATGAGGAAAGATTGAGGCCTTGCTCTAAGGGCTTTGGAGAGTCATGGTTCGGACTTAGATATTGAAGAGATAGCCACAGTAACTTGAAAGCTCAAGAAATTTTTCAAGAAGGCTGGAGGGAAGATCAAGAAAGGAAGTACCGACAAACCATGGAACAGTGATCATGATCAGCATTCGAGGTGCTTCAGATATGGAAAACCCGAGCACATTGTGAAGAACTACCCATGTAGAAGGAAGAACAGGGGTCAGAACAATTTCAAAACTGTGGCAAGAGGCTGTAACAGAGCAGCTCCTCGAGGCGTTTCACTAAGGCAATGATGGTAGCCTGGGCTGAAACTTCAGAGGAAGAAGAGTACTCTCAAGAGGACGAAGTTGTAGAAGTCCCCATGGCCAGAAGTGAGTCCGAATCAGATCTTGAATCGATCGAAAGCTTGTCCCAACTCAAGGATAAGGTACGTGGTCTTAGCAAAGCTAAAGTAGTGAAATTATTATTTGCCGTAATGGATGAATGTGATACGATAACTGCTGAAAATTGCATACTTAAAGATGTTTGCTTTGAATTGAAAAATGATGTTAGAATGCTTGAACAGAACAAACTAGAACTTGAACATGTCAATGAAATCTTAAATGTGAGAAACTTAAGGTAGAAGAAAATAGCCCTGCCCTCTGTGAAGACCTCGACACGCTTAAGGACCTTATGAACACACAAGAGGAAGTCTTTAATGCTGAACTCTCTAGGCTGAAGAGTAAGTCCCTAGACCTAAAACTTAGACTAGAATTCTTGGTGAGTGAAAACAACCAGCTACTTGAAAAGGCTCATAAGACCGAATTTGACCTCGCTCAGAACAAGCGCTGGAACAGTTCTTCAAAAGCACCTAACTGGCTTAACACTCACCATAGCCACACAGAAAGGGACTAGGATGGGTGAATAGGCGTGTTACTAGGCCAGTAAACAAAAAATATGTTGGACTTCAAGAAAATATAATCTGTTTTCACTGTGAAAAAACTGGGCATTATCGCTATGTTTGTCCTTTGAGAAAAAGGACCGTGGAGAGAAACTCATTGTATATTAAACAAATATGGATTAGAAAAGATGAGTTAACCTCCATGTCAAAGAAAATGGGACCCAAGTGGATCTGGGTTCCCAAGACTAACGCTTAGTTGTTTTGTAGGCTAAAGTGAGAGGAGGCAATGAACTATGGTTCTTGGATAGTGGTTGCTCAAGGCACATGACGGGAGATAAATCAAACTTCATCTCACTTACAGCCTTTGTTGGAAGGAGAGTAGTATTTAAAAACGGCAAATCTAGGAAAATTATTGATGTAGGTAAGATAGGTAAATCACTCTCTCACTCCATTAACAATGTGTATTTGGTAGACAGTTTACAACATAATTTGTTAAGTGTGTCTCAATTATGTGATAGAGGTGATCACGTTGGTTTCTCTTCGGATCAATGCTTAATTACCAATATCAAATCTAGTGATGTTGTGTAAAGGGGGAAGCGATATAACATTGTGTATAAAGCGTGTGTTCTTTCACTTCCTCAAAATCATTTGACTTGTTTGAGTGCTTTTGATAATGATGTTATGCCTGAGCACAAGAGTCTAGGACATGCAAGCCTTTCTCTTTTGAATAAACTCGTTTTTAAGGACCTAGTAGTCAGACTACCTTCCATCAAGTGCAATGATGATAAGGTGTGCGATGCTTGTGCTAGAAGAAAGTAAGTTAGGACTTCTTTCAAGTCAAAGAACTGTGTTAGCACTTCCCGGCCTCTTGAACTGCTACATGTTAATTTGTGTGGTCTTATGAGGATCACAAGTAGAGGCGGGAATAGGTATGTATTTGCTATAGTGGATGATTATTCTCATTTCACTTGGACTCTATTCTTAGCATTGAAGGATGAATCATTTGAAAAGTTTCTTATGCTTCTTAAGAAAATTGAAAAGAGAGTAGGACACTCATTAATGAGTCTTAGGTCTGACCATGGTAAAGAGTTTGAAAACTCT
This sequence comes from Lophocereus schottii, assembly GCA_002740545.1. Classification (NCBI taxonomy): domain Eukaryota; kingdom Viridiplantae; phylum Streptophyta; class Magnoliopsida; order Caryophyllales; family Cactaceae; genus Lophocereus; species Lophocereus schottii. The sequence continues at coordinate 6,379 of NCQV01109616.1, read as the reverse complement.
AGCTTCATTGAATATTACAATGGACACGGTGTTGATCACAATTTTTCTGCCCCTAGAACACCTTAATAGAACGGGGTGGTAGAGCGTAAAAATCATACTCTAGAAGACATGACTAGGACTATGCTGGTTGCTAGTGCTCTTCCTAGAAATTTTTAGGCAGAAGCATTGAACACATCGTGCTATATTATTAATAGATGCATGACCAGATCCATACTTAACAAGACTCCTTATGTTTTTAAAGGACGAAAACCCAATATGCACTTGAGGTTGTTTGGTTGTACATGCTATGTGCACAATAATGGGAAGGAATCCTTGGGAAAGTTCGACCCTAGAAGTGATAAAGCCATATTTCTAGGGTATTTTTCACACAGTAAGGCATACAAAGTGTTTAACAAAAGAACCTTGTGTGTTGAGGAGAGTCTGCATGTACTGTTTGATGAAACTAACTCCACTATAACATATCTTTCCAATACTGCACTTATTGCACATTGCTTGATAAATTTAACAATAAAAAATTGATAAACTTGCCCCAGCCGTGAATGTTTCGCGTGTGGGTAAAATTACATACACCTTGTATGTAGCTATCCTACTATGCACACAATTTGCTTGCTGCAGCCTCAAGCGTAGGTAATCATGGTAAAGTAATATTGGTATAGCTTTAATTAGTAGCATTGAAATTGAATTAGCTACATCTCAGCTGTAGCTACTTTTATTTTTTATAGTTCACAATTAAGCTTTCCATGCAATCTCCAATATAAATTCTAAATTGTTTCTTTTTTCAGCAGTGTTTGAAAGGCTGATCAATCCATCAAAATTAATTCACAAACCAAAATATATATAACCCAAAAGGAAGCCATCCACATTGAGTACCAGTGGAATGTACGTCCATATCCATATTCTCCAAAACCAAGTAGATTATCATCTGAGCTATACATGATATCATCTGACCTGTACTTAATTAACTATAATATCATCTGAGTTGTACATGAGTTGCACATATATTAGGCCCAAAAAATTCATGCCCATCTAATACTTGTTTCTCTAAAATATCAAAGTTCAACCAACTAAGAAGATACAGGATGAGCTAATATTATCTTCTTAATTAGGTAAGCAATCTTCTTTGTCACTTTATGCCATGTTTTAGTCACCATTAATTGGTTGATAGGGAACCTACATAATCAAAACATGGAATATATTAGCAATGGTAGTAGATTTCAACACCTTATTGGTCACAAACATAAATAGAATACATCACAAATACATAAGCCATTAAAATGCATAAGCTCATATTATCCTTCTGATTCATGAAAACTGATTCCATCAATTCCACAAGGCCAATATGAGTTCTTGAATCCCAAATGAAACATCAAACTTCAAAGTGTGATTTTCTGAATCATTCTTCTAGCCGACAGGCGGCTGAAATACAAGGGGGTTTCTTGGAATGCACAATGTAGTTTGTTTAGTATTTTGCGAATCATACTTATAGATGACCAACTCAAAATTAGGCTAGAATGTCAAGATATTATTCCCATGTTCAAACAAGTAAGTTGTTTATATCAAACGCTAGCTTTCTGCAAGACTTTTATCCCCATGTTCAAAATTAGGCAACTGAAAGAATTTTATCCCCATATTCAAACAAGTAAGTTGTTCTTGTGGAGCCTTAAAGTAAAATTGAATGCCAAATTATGGTTGAGAAAATTATAAGCAAAATTAAGGCAAAACCAATGAAGAAACTAGCTCTTTATATCAAACACGAGCTTTTTACAAAACCAATTTTATCCCCATGTGAATCATACTTACAGACAAATCATACTTATAGATCAGCCCCATAAATATGAAAAAGTAGGTCTCTCTTTCTTCTACTGTTTTGCTTTTTATATCAAACACTAGCTTTCTTCAGGTTAAGTCCATTTACACAAAGAACAAGAACAATTCTGACACTTTGAAATTACTATAAATGTGCCCCAGAACGTTTTGCTCACGTTAGCATATATTGAAAGTCACGCCCTAAACTGACACATGCCAGCAAATCATCACTCCCTCAAATCCACTTCTTTGTCTCTCCCCAAACCCATCAACATTCCATCATAATAAATTAAATAGACCAAAACGCAGATCATTAACATCATCATCATCAATCAAGAATCCCCCGGGGCAATGGCAGCAGACGTTGTAGCAACATAACAAAGTAAGAAGGAGGACATGTTTGTGAGGCTAGCCAGCCAAGCAGAGGTCAGAGGAAAGAGATGAGCTTAGGAGAGTAGAGATGTTGAATAACTGAGAATTAGGGGCAGGGGGGATACTAACCTATGGACGATAAACCTCCCAACTATACGTATGAGTTCCTGTCAGTAATGTGGAAGAGAGGGGGTTCACACATATGCAGTCTTCTAATGCGGTTTGATATAGTGCAACTTGAGATTCCAAATGTGCAACGACTTGCATAGTATTCAGTAGCATTCGCTCTTGCTGTTGCATTCTATTTTGTTGCTGGACAAATACATTTTGTAGGAGATGTAACTTGGTAGTAGTAGCATCGTCAATTATGATATCTCCATCGCTCCGTGTTATCAGTGAACCATCACGGAGGCATTTCACTTGTGATTTAGTAACTCCTGTTCCAAAAAGTTAGGCTCGTCCAGGCTTATCATCACCCATGAAATGCGTCCAAACTTCCTTATCTATTTCAACTTCAGTTGCATACAAGCCACTAGCCCTGTGACTTTCCATCCTCGCCTTGGCGTCATTCTACATCATGAAATTAGAAACATGCTTTAGAATAGTAGGGCCTTTGTCTACGACTCATGCATTAATATGAAAGAACAAGTCAAATATATACCACGAAAGCTGTAGATTCAACTTCTACAAAAGATCCACTCTTCCTTCTATGGGTGGCGTAAAAAAACTCTACATATCCAGCTTGCCTTTTATTCTTCTCTTCCTATCAGAAATGACCAGGGGGAGGAGGTGATGTTACTGGGATATTGAAGTCCTGTAAATTAAACATACTAGATGATAACAGGTTAAAAAAAAGAACTCACGAATTTTGCACGACATTGTGCGAAACTCTTAGTCCTTGTTGTGTGCATGCGAGACTTCAATGCCTGTGTAGCATTTCCATTTTGTGAGTATTTCTGTCAATGAAAAATGTAGGAGTAATTCAAACTTAGGGAGACACAAAAAGTAGTCCTCGTTTCTTTTGCTTAGCCAAAAAAATAAGCGATTTTTGTCGTTGTCAGTAGAGTACCTTGAATTCAGTCGATTTTAGATAGTTCTTGTACTTAGGCCATTAAGGAACCGAAAAAGGTTTTGGGCAGGGCAGCTTATCAAGCTCTTCCTCAATTTCAGTCACAGCAAATTGATGTTGCTCAAAGTTTGTTCTAAATCATCTCTAAATAGCCCTGCAGCTTGTAGAATTGTCTTCAAGTTTTTTTGGATATTACCTTGAGCTTGTTAGAAAAAGTGCTTGTTCTGCTTCTGCCCCATGCTTCGGAACTTGATGCAAAAATGTCAGTAAGGGCCTTCTCAACATCAACATGTTTAGGAATCAAAAGTTTCAGCTGTGAAATATTGAAAAGGTAAAAAACGTTAATATTCAACTTGTCCAACAGAATTTGCAACTCATCCAATCTTTATCCTCATGTGTTATTATAACTCAAATGCTGGTGCAACACTTAGGTAAACTTTTGATTAAAAGCTTCCATATATATAAAATTCCATGAAGAACCATTTAAGAAAAATTTATAGCATACCCGTAGATTCCTCAATAGTTCAGCACCATAGTTTTCCTTCACCTCCTTAAAATCTTTAGCATCACGAGGGCAAAGATTTGGCTCTTTCATCAATAACACCATGCACCTACTCAATGCACTTCTAGAATCTCTAATCGGTTGCCCAGCACTATTAAATTGTACCAAAACCCTGTCACTATCTCGTAACTTATGTATATCCTTTGACTTGAAATCCATCTTCTTTGTTACATTCCCACTTTCATCTACATATATGTTTGAAGGAGAATATCTTAACATATTAAAATTAAGGAAAATAATATTAGTTGTAAAGGATGTACGACAAGCATATTATTGGGGAAAATTGAGAGTGAAAAGGTGAAAAGGAAGCCGCAAGTGTACAACTCTCGCTGTAGTACTTGAGAGTCGTCTCCTCAGGGACAATGGAAAAGTTTTAGGTCATAAAAAGTGAGGATTAACTAATTAGCTACACTAAGCTAAATGAAATTATTTAAAGCAATCTAACAACCTAAATATTCAACTCAACGTTTAACTAAACCTAGGCATGCAAATCAAATGAATTCAAATAAACTAATCTTTAAGCATTCTATCGAACAACCAAATCGCTACCAAAAACTGAAGCACTACACCAACGAGACATAATCAATCTACCAAAATCCATGCATGATTCAAAACCAAGCAACTAACCAACATTATTTCGAAGTTGAACACAGTGCCAATTCAACACAGTGAACAATCTAATTGCAAGCAGCCAAGCCAAGATAACCCATACCAAACTACCATAAGCAAGCTGAATCGAGCAACAGGGGAAGGGGGTAAATAGAATTGAAACAGAACGAAGGCAACAGGGCAAGATGGAAATCGAGCCATCATAAATCAAGCATAAAATCGAAAACAAACCGAAGCGAAACCCAAACCTCAGTGATGTACGAGCTTCAAAATGCTTCAAAAAAATGGCAGATTCATCATGGACATTTGCACTAACTGATGAAAAACAGGAGGGGGGAAATCGATTGAACTCCAACAAAGATTTGCAACCATTTCTCACAAATTCGAACTAAGACCATGAATTACTACTAGAAAACTCAAAAATTCAGTGCGGTATATGAAAGTCGAACCCTAAAACAAATCTAAAACCTATCCGTAATTCGAAATTAACCTTGAAATTTGAATAACGGGAACGAAAACGAAACTAAACCTAGACCTAAAACCGAAATTAAACCTACTCTAACCCTAGAATTACCTAGTTACCTTCTTCAATGGTGTTTGCGAGCTCCCTTTATACCTGAACTCAGCTTCGTTTTAGCCATTTGATTGGGGATATCGTGGATGGTGCTGATGATGATGTGTTAGCAGTTTGTTGGAGCTGCTGTGCTGTCCTGGCAGTTCAAAGAGAGAGAAAGATATGGCGCAGGGAGAGATCTGAGGGATCGAGAGAATGAAAATGGTGAGGGAAGGAGATCGGGTTTCGGTCTAGGATTTTAGGGTTTCGTGGGAGAAGAGCGAGAAAGTGAAGGGGAGGGGGATTAATAAACGCTGAACCGGTTGAGTTGCCTGAGTCGGTTTTTGAAATGAACTAGTTCATCCTCAATGTTGGGTCGGTTCAACTCAATTTAGCCCGATTCTTCAATTTTCGACATTTTTTCACCATTTTTCTCGCATTTTTGACCATTTTTTCGAAATTATTCAAAACCTGCAAAATAAAATAAAATCAAATAAAAGCCTTAAAAATACGATTAAAACGAGGATAAAATTAGTGTAAAAGTACCTTCAAAATAGCTCATTTTTGGTAACACATATTTTCAGATAGACCAATAACTTATGCGTTGACTTCACAAGGAAAAAAAGGAACCAAAATATTACCAACAATCTCAACAACTTTTCCATAACTCTCATGATCTACTGTTGGGTCTTGTGCTGGATTTGAGTGATCACTCATTGTATTTGACTCATTCTCATCATCTGAATATGTCTCTTCTACTTCATTGCTTGAGGGTTGTGATTGAGTATTAGAATCTGGAGATTGACAGCGGATATAACGAGATGGCATTGGCTGGAATAATTGAGGTTGTAATTGACAATTATGTGATGAGGGTGATAGTTGATAATTATTTGGAGCAACTTGTGGCTGAAATTTGGTAGCAAAGGTTAGTGTATATGGTGAAGTTTGCACAAACGAAGAACGTCTCATAAGATGTGATTCATTGCCCAATGCTGCAAGGGGCTGTAAATGTGTGTTATCGATAGATAGAGAAACCCAAGGTTGACTAGTAGCCATATGTTACGATGTATAAGGTTTTGATGATAACAAATCCAAGTGTTGTTGTTCTAAACAGGCTCTCCAAACAGGTTCTTATTTCTATTCTCAATGGCTTAAAATTGCTTGACTAATGGATGATTTAGAACAGGTACTCAATTCAGCGATATCAGTGCAGCTGTAAGAAACAGGGCCTGTGAAATATTTGAAGCAGCAATTCGTCTTTCTACAAGATGATT
>NCQV01109603.1:0-17254 GCA_002740545.1 Lophocereus schottii | reverse complement strand
AGTCCACTTGACTTAGGACACACTCACCTCACTTATATAAAAGAGAGATTACAAAGGAACACCCTGTTACAATACTTCTCAACTAAGCTAATATAGGGTACAATGAAGTCCTAGTATGCCAACTTTGAAAGCTCAAAAACATCACTTACTTGACTCGATTTTCTTTTGAAAATTTAAAGCTCTTGAACACTGAATTTTTGCTCCTGAAAAACCAATGTACCAATGAGTTGTAGAAAGCAACTTTTTATAGGGAACTTTGTAAGGCAAGACGATTTATTTTCTCATATATATATTTTTTTCCTCAGATATGGAAAACAAAATCCCTAAAGGGAATAGAGTCCTTTAGCCACAAGTAGTGAAGTAACGTGAGCTGGAAAAATTCCTTAACCGCTTGAGTAAGGCGGTAGTTCTCAGCCACAAGGATTCAACCACTAGCCCATGATTTTCTCACCAAACTTATCCACTTGTCAAAAATTAGAGATTCTTTTTATTCAAGAAGATCTTGCAGATCCCCTTAAATTTAGTTAAAGATAACCGTTTGGGGTTAAAATACTCCACAGAAAAATCTTGCATGCAAATCTCGGAGATGCTGCCCAAAATCAGAGAGAGAATCGTGTAAAACTATTTTTCGTAGCTTAGTCTGGGAACACCTTAACCGCCCTATTTCCAGGACTGTTCTGAAATGGTGATCCAAAATATCTTCCAAAAAGCAAAACCTTTTCAAGCAAGTGGTAAATCAAGACTTTCTAATTGGCATATTAACAAGAATCTAAAAAGATAAAGCCTAAATGAAACCAAGACTTCTTGTTGTAATGACCAGTCATCTTGTAGAAAGACGAATTGCTGCTTCAAACACTTCATAGATCCTGTTCCTTACGGCTGCACTTATATCGCTGAATTGAGGACCTGGTCTTAATCATCCATTAGTCAAGCAATTTTAAGGCATTAAGAACAGCAGTGAGAACCTTTTTGGAGAGCCTATTTGGGACAACAACACTTGGATTTGTTATCATCAAAACCTTGTACATCATAACACAGAGTCATGAAGGTAAAGGTCAATCCAACAAATGCGAACCTAAGCCAAACATGGAGCTTGACTAAGTTAAGATGCGTGGTTTTGATAAGGAAAAAGATCAAAGGAATGTGCTACAATTGTGATAGACATTCACATATTTGCAAATATTATAGGGAACCAATATGTAGAAGGGTGAGCAAAGCAACGCTCAATCCAACATCGTGGATAAAGAGACAATTACCGTCGTAGTTTCAAAAGGTCTAGTGAGTAAAGCAGTGAAGTGGATAGCTGATAATAGAGTAGCAAAACACATTAGTAGCTATCGACCTCTCTTCTTCAAACATGCGATGAGAATTAGAGGAGAACAAGTTTTCTCGGGGAATTCTAGTTATAGTCAATTGAAGGGAAAGGTATAAGACCCGCATTTTTTGTTTTCCGTTAAGCTAACTGTATTACCTTTTTACGTTATAAAATCGTATTTTTAGTAACTGTATGGGTTAAATGATTATTGATGTGCTTTTGGGAACTATAATTCTATTAAAAAGGGATTATTATTGCTATTATTGATTAAAAAGTTAATTTGTGCTATTTGTGCCTTTAAATTATATCGATAATTTAATTTAGTAGTTATTCAATTTATTTAGTCGTTTCCTAAATACCATGAGGTTGTCAACCTTAGAAGTAGTTCGATGTTTATTAAATCGAATCTAGATATATTTGGGAATGAATAATCGATCAATGGTCAGGTTATTGATTATTGAATTTAGAGTTTGGGATGCGAACTAAGCTAGTGGTACCGATTCCTAAGCAGCTTGGAACAAGAATAAAAGGAAGAAAGAGGGAGGGGCATATTAGTAGATCACATAACCCTTTTTTTCCCTCTTGTTCGCGTGGCCCCTCCCCCACCCCGAGAGCTCTCCCTCTCTCCTCAGCATCTTCTTCTTCCTCCTCTTAATCCACCTTGAACACGGCCACCAAGCTCTGAAATCCCTCAAATTCTCTTCAAAAAAAGATTGGCCCTAATTCGACCTTCCCCACAAACAAGCGAACCTTTGGTGTGAATATGGGCGGACGTTTTTTTTGTCACATTTTTGGTGGGTTTCGGCGGCAAGTTGAAGCACTAAACGCATGCCCAAATTCAGCCATGCAACCCAGCCCTTAGCCACTCTAGTTCTTCTGTATAAATTGAGGTTTAATTCATAGCATAGGCTTCAGCCACAACATCGAGTCAGTGGGTGAATATTTAAGGTGAATTTGGGATTTGAATTGTGCAATTTGGGCATGGTTGGAGAAGATTCGCGTGACTTTGGGTGAGGTTGCAATAAGGGGGTCAAAGATTGGAGTTTTCAAGCACCTAAAGTCGAGAACAAAGCCCTTCGAACGAGTCCTCTAGCATGGAATCCAGGTGGGTGTTTCTCGCCTCCTAAGTATTAGTAGTTTCAAAATCATTTTAAGCTTTAAGTTACGGTGCATGTTAAGTTTAGTTAGTTTATGCCTAAAAATGACTTCGAATCGTTAAATGTTGGTTTAGTTGATTAATACTCGAAAGCGGCTTGAATCGGTACATGTTACTTTAGTTAATTCATGCCTGAAAATTTAGTTCGAAGTGAATTATGCATGTTTAGATTCGATTCGAATACATTAAGTTTATACATGCCTGAAACTTTAGTTCTGAATGAATTATGCACGTTCAGAATCGATTCGGATATATTCAGTTAACACATGCCTGAAAATTAACTTCGAACTGAATTATAAATACTTAGAATCAATGTCTGTATGTTTAGTTAATTCATAATCGTTTATTAACTTTGAAGTGGATTATAAATGTTTAGAAACGACGTATGTACGTTTAGTTAATTCATAATCATTTTTAAACTTCGAAATGAATTATAAATATTTAGAATTAATGTATGTATGTTTATTCCATAATCATTTATTAACTTTGAAATGACTTACAAATGTCTAGGATTGATATATGTACAATTAGTTAAATCTTGTTTGTTAAATAACTTCGAAGTAAGCTATAAATGCTTAGAATCGAAGTGTGTACGATTAGTTAACTCATGTTCGTATAATAACTTCGAACTAAACCATAGATGTTTAGGATTGATATATGTACGACTAGTTAACTCTTGTTCGTTTAATAACTTCGAAGTGAACTACAAATGCTTAGAGTCAATTCATGCTTGATTTGCTAAGTAAGGTACTATAGTTATATATGTGGATGTGATTGTATATATATGTATGTATACTTGGTGTAACGCATCGCTGAATGGTGTTGCTTGTCCAGGTAAGCACCAAAACCCTACCTCCATATAAGCTAGCATGATAATATGTTACGAATAATGAATTGCAAAATCGAGATCGTAGTTGGATGGTTTGGGGAAGAACTATGAGTGGTTCGAGGTTCTTGTGGTACGATGCTTGTGAGGAGGGAGTCTGGGTTGTGAATTAAACGCAATCGTGTGGATTGCGAGACCATGTGTGGCTCATTGTATTGAAATGACTATGAAGTGCTTGAATGTATTATGTGTGCATCCCTCCCCTTTTATGCTAATAAGATGCATTATGCGTGTGAAGGTATTGTTCTGAAAAAGGATGCTTTTCGTGTTTCAAAACAATATTGGCCATGACTATTAGCAATCAATGGCTTATTTTAGCTATACGAACTTTGTTTTGGGAGTGAACTCGCTTGAACGGGGGAATCTCTTAAGAATTTAATTAAAAAAAAGTGGAATGTGTGAAAAAGGATTTCGTTGTGAGAGGCAGCAAAATTATTAGCCGTTATGGTGAATACGCTTTCAATTAGCTAAGATAATGCACTTCGGAGAATATGTTATGAATGATGTTAGCCTAGGGGATGAGTCCTGGTGCTAGGAGACCATAGAAGACCCTGACGAGGGTAATGTAATGGTCCGATATGTTATGTAGCAGTCCCGGGAGTAAGAGCTTAGCGTGAGCGTTAGGTCTCACTATGGGGTTTGAGAATAGATCTCACCTAATCAGCACCCTATAATGATCTTATGCCAGATGTATTTTTCCTATTACATAAAGAAAAGCAGTTGGCATTTTGCCATTTTTAGTATTTCAGAAGAAAGAAAGTTTCAAGGGCCATTAAGAGGCCAGTCAAATGAAATGTGAAAAGTTATAAGGGTCATTATGCGATCAATACGAAAGAAACTTCCTTTAATGAAAACGAGCCTCAAAGAGGCTAAGAAAAGAGTTTTTATGAGCCTCAAGAGGCTACGCAAAGTGTTTTCAAGGAAGGAAGAAAAGTTTTCTGTACATGTTCTGTGCGTTTCTTATGCATGAAATGAGAATGAGATTTCAAGTAAAGCTAAGTAAAGTGTTTTCACAAGAAGAAAGAAAGATGCTTGTGCATATCATCTGAATGAGATCTAAGTAAAGTGCGCTAATGAAAATAAAGCTTGATGTGAACATTTCAAGTATAACTTCTGAATGAGATGCTAAGTAAGATACAATCATGAAAAAGAAAGCCTTATAATCATATTTCACGCATAACCTTTGAATGAGATTTGAATGAGACTTGAAATTTGTGTGTGCCTTATGTATATCATACAAATGAAATGTCAAGAATAGTATGATTATGAAAAGAGATAACTTTGTGTGCACGTCATATGAATAGGGTTTCATGCATAGTTCGAATAAAATGCTAAGAAGTTATGTTTATGAAAAAGAAAGCCTTTGTGCTTAACCTCGTCGCTTAATTAAGTGTTGGATTGCCTGTTAGTAAAGAAGTTTGGTTATTTAGAGATCTAGAAATGTATTTGAGTGCTTAAAGTGAAGTTTATGTTTAGTAATCCCTCCATAAGGGTTTTGTGAATGCCTAATATGCTAGTAAAGTATGAATACGTGATATGTGACTATTAAAGATGTTATTACCTGCAACGGTTTTGTTTTAAGGGGGTCGGGAGACACTCACTGAGCGTGTGGTTACTCATCTCACTACTCTTTCCCCTTTTTCCCAAGGTTTTCTTGTGACAGGAGGAAGTTGAGTCAACTATGTCAAGATGAAATCTATTCTCGCTTGTAAGGTGTCATGTGGGCCTATTTACATCTTTAGTGAAGTCATGTAATGTATTCCTAGTTTCTAAACGCATGTAAACCAAGCGTTCTAGTTCATGTATTGTATATGGTATAAAGGTCGCTCTATATGGCTGTACGAGCCAACCATCTAATTAGTTAGATGTCATCTTCGTCAGAGTTAGTTATGATTTGGGATGTAAACCCCAATACTCTTGTTGTGTGAACTTTTGAGTTGTATATTTCATTTATTCTTTATTAATGAACTATTCTGCGTGGTGTACTCCAAACGGGTGGCTTGTTGAGTTATGAACTCTAGCGTATAGCCGTTGAGCTTCTTTTGAATGTTTTACGTTTCCGTTGATTTGCAGGGGTTTATTGTAAGGCATTTAGCCTGGAAACGGTCAGTTTTTAGGGGAAACTCTGTCCGTTTCGCCCCAGAATTTTTAGTAAGAGATTAAGAAAACGTAGCGCTCCTGGCCCTAGGGGTTGGGGGTGTTACAATTCATGGTATCAGAGCAAAGGTGCTGCGACCATAGGCCGCGACCTGAGTCTTACATTTCATATAGTCGGCTAAGAACACTTTGTGATTATGTGACATATGCCTACTTTGTGTGCACGTGTGCCTTATGGTATGGCCATTTGCGACTTATGTATGGCTGGAGAAGGTCGATTGAGTAAAAGTGGCGAGTTGTGCGATAGTATAGGAGTCAAGTAGCTTTCCCCACACCTTCAAGTGAAGTTGTGAGTACTTCATTAGTGCAATATGTTCCTAACGTGCTAATTAACTTCATTGATTGACTTTTATGCTATCTGGGTAAACCGATCGAATAAAATGTGAGCCGTGTGGTAGGATGTGAGCCGTATGTTCGGATGTGAAACCAATTCACTTCCGTGTTCTTGTGTGAGCTAAGTGATGTTTTGAATGATAAATGTTTTCTTCATGCATTCTGATAAGATAATCGCTAGTTCAAACACGTCGATTTAAACTCGAATGATTGAAAAATATTCTCTAAGCTCATCTTTGCCCCTAAAGTACGATTTGCTCCTCGGGTCCCATATTGGAGTGAGCAGTCATACTCGAGGGTTGGTAGAGAGAAATCTAGAAGCAGTTGATCATTCTTTTATTAAAGATAAAGAAACTCAAAATAGTTAAGCTATGTTTCATCCTCTGAAACTCCAGATTTTAAGATCTTAATGCCATTTTGATTGTCGAGCTAAGTTTATCTTTCACCGAACGATTAACTTCCTGTTAGTGATGATGAGGTAGTTTAGATTCGCAAATATATACCCTAATGTTTATCAAATGTTACTTGTAAATGTGTATGTGCTGAGATGTGTATGTCGATAGAATCCTTCATAATAAACTAGGAAAGGAATGATTGGAAATTAGCTGCTATGATTGATAATCCTACTAAATGGTACCTTGCTGATGTGAATTTTGAATTGCCTAAGTGAAATTAAAGGATATTTTCATATGCATGCTAAAAAAACTATGTGCTAGCGGTAGGATGTGAATAAACATTGCGTAAAGTGTACCTACTGTTCTCCTTCTTTGCCATTATTGCCTAAACCGTACATTACTTGCTTTCTATTGTACAAATTGCCATTTGGGAATGCGGTGACGATGCTTTAGTTGGAATGAACCCTGATAGACTTAGAAAGCGCAAGGGAGGAAGAACCTAGCAGACTTTGGAATTGTACATGGTAAATGATCCCTACTAAGGCAAGTGACTTACAGTGAGACTTCTAGGATCACCTGTGGGATGGGTGTACCTCATAAGACCTCAACGCGTACCTATAAGACCATTAATGTCAACCATACTCAAACAACCCTAGCAGTTGGACACCAGTCCTTCCTAAATTAGACGGTGTTTAGAGCATGCTAGTGACCGTAGGTTGTAAAGGGGGACTGCACGTGTATATACAATTCTAGGTGTTCTTTCTATGTGACGACCACGTGAGTCTGCATGTCTTAAAGATTTCTTATGATGCCAAGTGATGCTGTGTGATGTCTTTATTGCCTTGCTATGAAATGAAAACCCCCTGGTTAAGCAACTCGGTTTTGAAATGCTTCGGTTTTGTATGCTAGTGAATGAGCTTGACTTGAGTCGGATTGGTATGTGACTTGATTATTCAGATTATCTAAGTTTGGTGATTTATGACTTGGCATAACTTCTTACTTGTTGCTTGCATTCCGTGAATTCTATGATTCCACGTAATAGCTGAATAACTGAATACACACATGTTGAAATATGATGAGACGGCCTTAGAAACCTGCATTCGCACATTCTTGCCTTTGTATGTTTGATCAAAGTAGTGCACCAAAAGCATGTAGGCCCATAAGCCATAGATCCAGGACTCATCTAGGAGCATAACCATTCATTTGTATGAATCTATGACCTCAGAGACGATCAGTCCCAAGTAAGAACCCTAGGGAAAGACTCCCCACCATCAAAATCATCGACTTACATTCCTGCCTGAGCATTTCCTTCTCCAACCAGTCTTATCGACATGATTATGCTAGTTCATGTTAATCGTGATTTTGGATTTTCAGTGTTCTATTGTAAACCCTATGTGATGTCAATGCGAATTCGAATGTTACGTCAAGTTCTTTTATTGTCAATGTGATGCAATTAGTGTCTATGCTATCTTAGTGTAACATGGTAACCTTCTAGTAAATGATTTAACCTAAGATTGACCTAATATCTTCACATTTTAGAACAAACCTGATTAAGTTAACCCGTTCATACAACTTTAGCATGCCTTGTCTGAGTTGCCATGAATGAAATGTTTAAAAGTTATTTGTGATTGACGTAAAAACATAGGAATGCTGCTCACATATGCTTTTGTTTTATTGAATTGCTTGCCAAATGTATATTAGCTGATTGCAGGTTACTTCCAATTCGTAGACCTGAGAATGTTGAAATGCTGATGATGTGCGATGCTATTATACTCGAGTGATGCTATGTGACGCTCTCATTATTCTCAATGTGCTATAGGAGTCTGCATGATAATCATCGTAAACCCAAAAGTGACTGAATTCATGTTTTAGAATGAGACCACCGGTATATAACCTTGAGATGCCATTGTCCCAGTCGCCACACCTTTAGATGCCCACTTATAGGTGCATATGCATAGAGTTGCTGCTTGCTATGCGAATTGAGTCTAGATCATCGAAAATCTATATTTCATTTTCAAAAGAAACTTAATATGGTTGTCCACGCCAATTCATTTGCCCCACTTCAATGAGATTTGCCCTCGGCGCCTAAATATAGTGAGTAGATACTTGAAGAGGATTGATGAGGAGGACACTGGATACTATAAGCTTTTTCTTTTGATTTAAAAGAGGCAGTGTCTGCTAAAGGAAACCTTTTGGAAATCTACCGCGTAGATCATAGATGTGTGCGTACACTCTAAGAAAGACCGAATTTAGGGTTAGAACTTCGAGGATGAAATTCTTTTAAGGGGGGAAGAGTACAAGACCCACATTTTTCGTTTTCCGTTAAGCTAACTGTATTAACTTTTTACGTTATAAAATCATATTTTTAGTAACTGTATGAGTTAAATGATTATCGATGTTCTTTTGGGAGCTATAATTTTATTAAAAAGGGATTATTATTGCTATTATTGATTTCAAAGTTAATTTGTGCTATTTGTGCCTTTAAATTATATCGATACTTTAATTTAGACGTTATTCGAATTATTTAGTCGTTTCCTGAATATCATGGGGTTGTCAACCTTAGAAGTAGTTCGATGTTTATTAAATCGAGCCTAGATATGTTTGGGAACGAATAAGCGATGAATGGTCACGTTATCGATTATTGAATTTAGAGTTTGGGATGCGAACTAAGCTAGCGATACAAATTCCTAAGCGGCTTAGAACAAGAATAAAAGGAAGAAAGAGGGAGGGGCGTATTAGTAAAATCACATAACCATTTCTTTCTCCTCTTCTTCACGCAGCTCTTCCTCTACCCCGAGAGCTCTCTCTCTCTCCTCTCAGCATCTTCTTCTTCGTCCTCTCAATTCACCATGAACACGTCCACCAAGCTCTAAAATCCCTTAAATTCTCCTCAAAAAAAGCTTGCTTTGGCCCTAATTCGACCTTCCCCACAAGCAAACGAACCTTTGGTGTGAATATGGGCGGAAGTTCGAAGGTCTTTGTCACGTTTTTGGTAGGTTTGGGTGGCAAATTGAAGCACCGAACGCATGCCCAAATTTAGCCATGCAACCCAGCCCTTAGCCACTCTAGTCCTTCTGTATAAACTGAGGTTGAATTCGTAGCGTAAGCTTCAGCCACAACATGGAGTCAGTGGGTGAATATTTGAGGTGAATTTGGGATTCGAATTGTGCGATTTGGGCGTGGTTGGAGCATATTCGCGTGCGTTTGGGTGAGGTTGCAATAAGGAGGTCAAAGATCAGAGTTTTCAAGCACCTAAAGTTGAGCCCAAAGGCCTTCGAACAAGTCCTCTAGCTTGGAATCCAGGTGGGTGTTTCTCGCCCCCTAAGTATTAGTAGTTTCGAAATCGTTTTAAGCTTTAAGTTGCGATGCATGCTAAGTTTAGTTAGTTTATGCTGAAAATGACTTCGAATCATTAAATGTTAGTTTAGTTGATTAATACTCGAAAGCGGCTTGAATCGATATATGTTAGTTAGTTAATTCATGCCTAAAAATTTAGTTCGAAGTAAATTATGCATGTTTAGATTCGATTTGAATACATTAAGTTAATACATGCCTGAAACTTTAGCTGTAAATGAATTATGCATGTTTAGAATCGATTCGAATATATTCAGTTAACATATGCCTGAAAATTAACTTCGCACTGAATTATAAATACTTAGAATCAATGTATGTATGTTTAGTTAATTCATAATCGTTCATTAACTTCGAAGTGGATTATAAATGTTTAGAAACGACGTATGTACGTTTAGTTAATTCATAATCATTTTCTAACTTCAAAATGAATTATAAATACTTAGAATTAATGTATCTATGTTTAGTTATTCCATAATCATATATTAACTTCGAAATGATTTACAAATGTCTAGGATTGATATATGTACAATTAGCTAAGTCTTGCTCGTTAAATAACTTCGAAGTAAGCTATAAATGCTTAGAATCGAAATGTGTACGATTAGTTAACTCATGTTCGTATAATAACTTCGAAGTAAACCATAGATGTTTAGGATTGATATATGTACGACTAGTTAACTCTTGTTCATTTAACAAGTTCGAAGTGAACTACAAATGCTTAGAGTCAATTCATGCTTGATTTGCTAAGTAAGGTACTATAGTTATATATATGGATGTGATTGTATATAGATGTATGTATGCTTGGTGTAACGCATCGCTGAATGGTGTTGCTTGTGCAGGTAAGCACCTAAACCCTACCTCCTTATAAGCTAGCATGATAATATGTTACGAATAATGAACTGCAAAATCGAGATGGTAGTTGGATGATTTGAGGAAGAACTATGAGTAGTTCGAGGTTCTTGTGGTACGGTGCTTGTGAGGAGGGAGTCTAGGTTGTGAATTAATCGCAATCGTGTGGATTGCGAGACCATGTGTGGCTCATTGTGTTGAAATGACTATGAAGTGCTTGAATGTATTATGTGTGCGTCCCTCCCCTTTTATGCTAATAAGATGCATTATGCGTGTGAAGGTATTGTTCTGAAAAAGGATGTTTTCGTGTTTCAAAACAATAGTAGCCATGACTATTAGCAATCAATGGCCTATTTTAGCTATACGAACTTTGTTTTGGGAGTGAACTCGCTTGAACGGGAGAATTCCTAAAGAATTTGATTAAAAAGAAAGTGGGACGTATTGAAAAGGATTTCGTTTTGAGAGGCAACAAAATTATTAGCGGTTATGGCCGATACGCTTTCAATTAGCTAAGATAATGCGCTTCGGAGAATATGTTATGAATGATGTTAGCCTAAGGGATAAGTCCTGGTACTAGGAGACCCTAGAAGACCCTGACGAGGGTATTGTAATGGTCCGGTATGTTATGTAGCCATCCCGGGAGTAAGAGCTTAGCGTGAGCGTTAGGTCTCACTATGGGGTTTGAGAATAGATCTCACCCAATCAGCAACCTATAATGATCTTATGCCAGATGTGTTTTTCCTATTACATAAAGAAAAGCAGTTGGCATTTTGCCATTTTAAGTATTTCAGAAGAAAGCAAGTTTCAAGGGCCATTAAGAGGCCAATCAAATGAAATGTGAAAATTTATAATGAAATGTGAAAAGTTATAAGGGTCATTATGCGACCAATATGAAAGAAACTTCCTTTAATGAAAACAGCCTCAAAGAGGCTAAGAAAAGAGTTTTTATGGGCCTCAAAAAGCTAAGCAAAGTGTTTTCAAGGAAAGAAGAAAAGTTTTCTATGCATGTTCTGTGCCTTTCTTATGAATGAAATGAGAATGATATTTCAAGTAAGGCTGAGTAAAGTGTTTTCACAAGAACAAAGAAAGATGCTCGTGCATATCATCTGAATGAGATCTAAGTAAAGTGTGCTAATAAAAATAAAGCTTTATGTGAACATTTCAAGTATAACTTCTGAATAAGATGCTAAGTAAGATACGATCATGAAAAAGAAAGCCTTATGATCATATTTCACGCATAACCAATGAATGTGATTTGAATGAGATATGAAATTTGTGTGTGCCTTATGTATATCATATGAATGAAATGTCAAGAATAGTATGATTATAAAAAGAGATAACTTTATGTGCACATCTTGTGAATAGGGTTTCATGCATAGTTCGAATAGAATGCTAAGAAGTTATGTTTACGAAAAAGAAAGCATCTGTGCTTAACCTCGTCGCTTGCTTAAGTGTTTGATTGCCTGTTGGTAAAGAAGTTTGATCATTTAGAGACCTAGAAATGTGTTTGAGTGCTTAAAGTGAAGTTTATGTTTAGTAATCCTTCCATAAGGTTTTATGAATGCCTAATATGCTAGTAAAGTATGAATACATGATATGTCACTATTAAAGATATTATTGCCTACAACGGTTTTGTTTTAAGGGGTGGTTGCTCATCCCACTACTCTTTCCCCTTTTTCCCTAGGTTTTCTTATGACAGGAAGAAGTTGAGTCAACTATGTCAAGATGGAGTGTATTCTCGCTTGCAGTGTGTCATGTGTCCCTACTTACATCTTTAATGAAGTCATGTAATGTATTCTTAGTTTCTAAACGCTTGTAAACCAAGCATTCTAGTTCATGTATTGTATATGGTATAGAGGTCGCCCTGTATAGCCGTACGAGCCAACCATCTAATTAGTTAGATGTCTTCTTGGTCAAAGTTAGTTATGATTTGGGATGTAAACCCCAATACTCTGGTTGTGTGAACCGTTGAGTTGTATCTTTCATTTCTTCTTTGTTAATGAACTATTCTGCGTGGTGTACTCCGAACAGGTGGCCTGTTGAGTTATGAACTCCGGCATATAACCGTTGAGCTTCTTTTAAATGTTTTACGCTTCTATTAATTTACAGGGATTATTGTAAGGCATTTAGCCTGGAAACAGTCAGTTCACTACAAGAAAATTGATTTTTTTGCAATTTTATTATAGCAAATTCAAATTTGCTATAATAATCTAAAAGTAGTAAAATAATTGTAGCATATCTAATACTGCCACAAAAAGTTGAGTGTGTTGTGGCAATTAGCCAAAATTGCCACAAAAAACATTTATGTTTTTTAAAAAAGGGGTTAGTTTTGGAGGGAAATTTTTATCTAGTGAAAAGAAATCCCTCCTTCGTTTTTCTTTAATTTGTATTGTTAGAATGCCTTGAATTTGTTTTTAGCCCCCTTCTGCAGACTTAGGGCGTACGTGATGTATGATTTAGGGTTAGCTCTAAAATCCTTTTTTTGTGGCAATTTATTGTGGTTACAAAAATATGATTTTATTGTGGCTAATTCATAAAGTTGCCAAGAAATATGTGTTTATTGTGGTGAACAAATAAAATTGCCACAAAAGCTACCTTATAAGAATTGATTTTTTCTGCTCCCAGGAAAAAGGACATGACTTTTAGAGGGAAAAGCAAAAATAAGTTCCTTCCTTTTTTTTTTCCCTTTTTCTTCCCCCGTGACTCAAATATTTGAGGTTTGACTTTAATATTCTAGGTTTTCTTGTATTGTCAGCCAACACCCATTCGTGGCTTGCAATCTCTAGGCTTATACAGTTATACCTTCCCATTCTCTGCCTTCACTACTCATACTCTGTCGACGTCATCTTCTAATCAAAGCTTCCATATCTCAAGCCAACTTTAAACAATCAATTTCAATTGGGTAAGTCTTTCTCTAATTGTATTTTTAGTGTAAACTATAAATATAGTCAAATTCGAATTTGATTATCCATCTCCTTGTGCGCCTGCAGTGATTCAATTGTTCGTACGTCTCACTGGCCAACCTTTACTTCTTCATTATTGTTGCTTGTTCAATTGAAGGTATTTGTTCTTTCTCCCTCTCTTTGAAGGTATGATGATACTGATTTTTGGTAATGGGTGAATTTTTTTCTTTATTAATTCCAACTGGTGTGCGAAAGACATCCATTGAGTTTTATAATTTTGGATATTTGAAGAACTTTGTTGATTGGCAGACAATATTTCGTTAAGGAGATGGAATTTTGGATATGGTTTTTACACGGTTTCTTTGTTCCAATTCGTATGTGCAAGCGATCTACTCAATTTTATAATTTTGGGTATTTAAAGACCCTTGCTGATTTCCACACTATACTTGGTTAGGGAGATGGAATTTTGGATTTGGTTTTTATGAATTTCTTTTTCGTTTCTATTTTTGCTTGTTGGGTTTGTTTTCTGATTTAAAGTTCTGTTGGCATTGTAAGAGGAAGTATTAAGCACAGTTGTGATATTAACTAGTCGTTGTGGGTCTTTTGAAAGTATATATTAGATGGATAAAAGGTCATGTGGAAGAGAGAAATATGTAAGTGTTTGATGCTGAATAAAGGTTCTGTGAAATGGATTTTTGGTGGTCCTCGTGATACTAAGATCTTCCCAAACTATTTATTCTACTTCGTTGAACTAATAAATGATGCAGTAATATTGCTATAAGAAACTAAGGGATGTGGTTGTTGACCTATTAACCAACGTAGAGACCTTGCTAGTCCAAATAAGTGTCCGTCTAATTTCAATAGTAGGAGCAGCAAAGCATAATGACATTCACATACAAGTGAATTGCAAATCTCTTAACTCTTTAAGCAAGGGAGACCCATGTTTGTTTCTTTAAATAAGCAATCATCGATACCATCAAGAATTGGAGGTTTCACATCAAGAAGCTCTAACTTTGGCTTGCTAAAGGAATCACTTTAAACCTCATATTGAGTTCATTTAAAGAGCAAATCATCGGGTCCCATCATGCCAAAATTGAACTCAAGGATCTTGTTTCTTACATAAACGTTTATCCTTGATTCTTTCTCGTATTTGTGTTGACAAGGAATAAAAGGGGATTATCTACCTTGTAATTTATTTCAACTAAATTTGTTTCTCCTTTTTCTTAAGAGGTTCATGAGAATTAGATTTGGCTGAATGCTCCTTGTATATGTACGTCAAGATGGATGAACTACAATGGATTTTCTTTGTTTATGATCACTGTTGATAATTCAAAGTTAAATTTGAAATTTTTTTTATAAAAAAAACACTTGTTGTCATTTTGCTGCTTTCATCTTGTTGTTTATGTCCTGTGTGTTTCTGTTTTGGTGCTGTGGCTGTCTAAGCTATGTTCTATTGCCATTGCCGTTCTACGGTGCTGCTACTGTTGTGCTGTTATTACACAGTTATTGCTGTGCTGTTATTGCTCTGCTGTTGCTACATAGTTACAACTCTGCTGTGCTGGTTTTGCTATTGTTCTGTTGTTGTTAAAGTTGTGATCTGATGCTACTGTTCTGCTTTTTTTTCAATTCTTATGTGGTGTTAGTGTTCTGCTATGCTGTAATGAAGGCATCTCTCACAAGTACTCTCAGAATTAAAAATCCGATTAGAACCATTCCCGTTTTCAATAAATGTGACAAACAAACCAGAATCAGACTTAACAGATATGACATTAGCAAATTCCTAAGGTTGTGGTTGGTTGTTTTTTCCTTCTTTCTCCCTCTTGTTTCTGTGCGTTGTCAAAGGTACAATCTAGAATAAAATTATAAAAAAAGAGCACAAAGGACCAGATCTCTGCAATGCAGATTTAACGCGCTGATTGACAGGCTGAATCTTTACTAATAATGTGGTAGAATCTGTGTTCTGATGATTTGCTCTATAGATATCTATACTTCATACAGCCTTCATGGAATTTTCATTAACTTGTTATTGCAAAACACACTAATTGCCACTACAATAGTGCAATGTATGTATTACTTGTTCTTTTACAGGAGGATTTATCTCATTGTCAAGCAATGAGCTTATATCATGATCATTTTATTGATTGTGGGATCCATCAAAGTCCTATGCCCCTATGCTTCTTTATATGGCTTCTTTTCCCAGGGCAAGCTAGCTTCCTTTGCATTCATATATGAATTTCAATGTGGTCCTTTGAGCATGTTTCTTGTTTGATTCTTGGGTTTTCTGTTGCCTTGTTTTTGCATTTACTTCCAATAGCTTATAATACTAAATTTTTGTATTCTGTAATGCCATTGGTTATAGACTTTGTTTGCTGTGGGGCGATTGGTTTCAAACTTTATTTTCTTATCCTTATTTTGTGGACCAACTTCAGCCTATTCCTACATTCGTAACCTAGTATCATATATAGAAGATTTAATCAGTTCTCAAAGTTATAGAAGGTTCCTACCAATAGCAAAAATGAGCCTCCTAAACCTTCCCTCACTGAAGAAGAAAAGAAGATGAAGTTGTAGGAATTGAGGTGTGATTTCCTATCTGTTTTGTCAGTTTATATACTATTTAAAATTCCCTTCTCCATAAGAAAAGAAATAAAGAGGCTATACACAACAGACAAGTCCACTCTTAGCCGGTATAAACATACATGGTAGCTGTGACAATTTGGTTGTCTGATTATTTTAGGTGCTTTCTATATTTGTTTTATTCCTTCATATCTTTCTTTTTCTCCTTTTCATCTTCTCCCTGTTATCGCAGATTTCCTTGGGTCTTATTGAGTTTTCCTATTTTTGGTCCTTTGTTTTGATGGTCCTTCTGATGGAGCAGCCTTGGAGCTGCTTAGGAGCATCCAATGAAACTTCTACAAGATTTTTGCAAATGGGAAAAATTTGTCATTTTCCTACTAGTTTCTTGTTTGATCTTTTTTCTTCTGTTCTAACCATAGGATAACATTTTCTGTTTTGAAAATGCTTTGGCCATTTTTAATGAATTTCAGCACCTACTATTAGAAGCTGAAGTCCAGAGAACATAATTGGGAAAAGTGGAATTCTTTGGGGATGGGGAAGGTAGTTTAATCGAGAAAGATTCGAGTAAAATGTTCATGTAAATGCTTTCGAGTCGGCTAGTTGATCTATTTTACGATCCGAAGGGATAGGGAATTTATGTGAACATTGCTATGTTTCCGTGAAATTTAAGCTTCTTTGACATGTGAGATAATTTTGCAGTCTTAGATTAGTGGCATAGCAGTATGCTGTTTCCGTGTGTTCTGATACCAATTTTTGTTAATCTTTGCATGTGTTTGAGTTTAGTTTGTATTTTTGCTAAATTTGCACTCTCTTTCGGTTCAAATATAAATGATACAAAATCTTTATATGGAAAAGTAATCAGTTTATATTATAATTGGCAGAAATGAATAAGGATCGCACTTGGATGAACTGGAAGACGTTTAACTGTAGGAAGAAGCCAAAATATATAAATGGGGTAAAACAGTTCCTTGAGTTTGCTTTTGCTAATGTGGCTGAATCTAGGAAAATAAGATGCCCATGGGTCAATTGTGATAACTAAAGTTACCAAAATAGAAAAACAGTTATGCTTCATTTGCTCAGTGATGGGATAGTAAGGAGTTATAATCCATGGGAGTTTCATGGGGAGAAATCTAATCATGAAGAGCCCATTGATGCAAGTCAAAAGGATAGAAGTGATAGAGATGAGCATCAAGATTCAATGTTGTCAATGGGTGAGGAGGATGTAGATGAAACATTTGCCATGGTAAATAACATAACAAATGCCCGAGCATTTCACATAACGGATGAGTTTGAAAGGTTAGGCGGTCCTGAAATTAGTGAGTCCCCTAAAGTACT
>NCQV01109575.1:0-13447 GCA_002740545.1 Lophocereus schottii | reverse complement strand
TTGGTGAAGGTCATCCTACACAGAGATCCATGGGACAAGGCCGGGGAGTTCTATATTAATGAATTTACAATTGACTACTTCAGCAACCTGCTTCATGAACGTCAATGTGCATACCCCAAGTGGTGTCAGTCGTCGATATTTTTGAAGACGCATGAGTTGGTGGGTTTGCTTTCCCTTGACTTAACCTCCATGTCTTTTAGGCCATATGCACACATTTACAATGCCATTCCACTTTTCGACTCCTTTCGGTAACCCACTTGCTTCATGTGTGCACATGGTACACGAAGTGAAAATTGTCAACAATTGGGTACAATTTGGCTAGTCATTAACAAACACCTACGTGATGTTATGCACTTTAATTGACATTCTCGTTGTAGGTGTTGATGCTATTGTACGATTCCCATGCACAGCACTGGCTCCTAACGGTGGTTCATAAGAGCATAGCAGCAGCAGCACTGAGCCGCTTTGCTGACTTGAGCAGTATGAAGTCCCACACTTTTGTTTTTCCTGTCTTTCTGCAACTCCGTGTCACTCATGGGTGTGTGTGCACTTGCAAAAAGTTGCCTTATGCATACCCCTCATAAAGGTCGACATGTGTACTGATATTGTCATGTGGTGTGTCATTTACCCGACTTGCCTAACACAAAAGAAGTGCAACACCAGCTCCATACTATACTATAGTTGTTTACACGGATAACCATTTTTGTTTGACATTTTGAGGTGATGTTTGCGGTTTTTTTTTTTTTTTTTTTTTTTTTTACAATGGGTACGAATGCGGTGTGTTCCTCATGATGTACATGGATGTACTTGTGCTTAATCCAGAAAATTTGTGCTTCACACAGAAGGATATTTGCACACTCCACAACAAATGCCTAGCCGATATTCTCCGGGGCAGAATTAGGAACTTGAAGTTCACGTGCAGCTGCGGAATTCTTTATGTTAATGTAGTATGTAAATATTTGATATACGCTCACTAGTAGTGATACTTTTGTGTGGTTAGTGAGACGGACGATCGGAGCGTCACCACAGTGTGACTCTCTACTGACGTTGCTAGCAAAGTGCACACCTGCACACCATTATGCAAGATTAGGTGGCAATGCATGTAAGTGGTGCCAACAGACGCTACTTACCACTCTGACTCATACAATTTATCCAGGTATACAATTCACATGGCAGTGATTGGTTAGTTTGAAACGTAGCGTAGTTGGAGGCCGTGATGCAAAAACACGTTCGAACCGTACATATTATAAAATTTTAACTTGTACACAGTAAGCTAAAATCGTAGTGCACACCGTATTTATATGGCAATATATATCTTATATAGTTCCATTTGTGAGTTCTATACAAATACAACGATGGACACAAACCACACGAAGGCAAAATGCGGTTCATGTGAACCCTCAGGCCAGCAAACACTATCTTCCCTAGTGGTGTACCCCGTTACCATATCATACATGGGGGACCACACGTACACACCAAGACAGGGCAGCATAATGTATAGGTTACGTTGTACGAGGAAGAAGACGTTATTGTCGTGTATTGCAATTACGAGAATAATGTCTTCCTCACATACATGTGGGGCCCCCATCTATATACCCAAAAAGATGCAAAATGCAAAACATGTAAAGAATGACCACTACACGTAAGGGCAATAGGCATGGGAGCAACAACACCCAAAAAACCAACCAGGGGTCAACCCCATTATCATACAGCCAAGTGAAGCGCAAGGAGGAGCAACATAACCACCGACAATGCAGTTGTAACGATCCAGGTGTTAGTCAACCGTGTGGCAATGCGTAGTTCGCGAGTTAACTTCTCATTGGAATCCTGAGAAGACCTTATTTGCAACCCATTCTCTAACAGCATTGCCTTGAGCTTCTTTAACATGTTGCAATTTAGCAATGACAACGACCTTATTTTCCCTTGTCCTACTCCGCGTGAACCATACGTCGTGATTGCAAGTTCTCTGTGAAAGCCCCCAACATCGAGAATGAGGATTACATGTGAATACGGAAGGCACAAAAGAATGTGTTGGAGTTAGCCAGGGTTTACCTTATGACAAATTGTTCGGCGTTCACCAGGGACATCGGGGTTAACCACATATTCAGCCGGCACTCCACAACCACATACTGGCACAAAGTCAGTTGCCTCTATGTATGTTTTCCCTAGTTGTAGGCCCTGGCATTTAATTGGGGAAGAGGCATCAGATTGTAGTCGACCAATCATATTAACAGATGTAATTGTGTAGCACCAAATTAATGATGTTTATGGTGGTTGTTGGGGATCACAGTTGAGGGTTCCTAAGTAAATGCACACAGTGGAGGCATTTATAGCCATGTGGGGAATGAAATGACTGTGGGGATGCAATCGAGGAAGTTGGTGCCACATTTTCCTGCCATATCTTGTAATTATTAGTATGGGTTATATAAAGAAGAGGCCACGTCCTCCACATTGCTGATGGGAAATGAAATGGTAGTGGCTAATTAATTACGGGTCCCACCACGATAGAGTAACCCTCCTAACTCATGGTTGCCATGAAATGGGGCACTCATCATAAAAGTTACCTCTAATTTGTGGACTACGTCATACGTGTGACTCACTTCAATACGAATGGGCGTAATTAATAATGCCTCTAACAAATGACCAACATTGTACAACCCGGTGCCATTGTGTTTAAAAATTGTTCTTTTTTTTGTAACCGAGCACACATACTGCGCACACCCTGACTTGTTGTGTATGGTAACTGCGGGGCACAACTAGTCCATGAAATTGCCACACTAAGGTACGCGTGATATAGTCAAATGTGACAGTCCTGCATCCAACGTAACAACAGAGGCGAAAGTACATAGTACGCACACATATGAACACTAATTGTGAACGTCAATGATAAGGATTTGGACGATGAAAACCACATAAGTCCATACAAAAAACACTTCACTTAATTCACTAGTAACCGATTACAATGATCGACCGGACCCTTTCCACTAAAGGCGTGCGTTTGGGCGTAGATATCGTAAGCGGAGCATGTTTCAGACACTGCAATGTACAAAAAGTTCAGCACTCAAAAAATACCCCAAAAAATGACCCCTTAAACCACTACCATCCTACGTAATCATCCCTCATAAATCTAGTGCGCACCGGAGCTGAACTGCACCAACAGCAGAGGGCCTTAAAATGCCCAACTCCATGTGATCCATACAATGAACAACAGGTTCAGAAGTACAGAGATGGTGAATCTTCCGTTCCATATGCGGAGTTCCATTTAACCTTCATGTCCATGGCCCTGTCTTCATCTTGCATAAAATGGTGGTCTTTTTGTTCAACTTGAGTCATGTCACACACTGACGAAGCTCCTCTACAAGCTCATCTATGACATCCCTAGCTTGTTTTGGGTAGTTAAGGTCAATCACATTCAAGTACGGGCATGTATTTTCATTCTGTAAATGATGACAATAGGATAAGATACGAAACAAATGGGGTTAGCATTTCAGATATGGAACATTGACAATGGTGGTGTGCAGAAATGTGGAACAACGTAGAAAATTACCTCCCGAGGGCTTGCCACAAAACGATGCCTATAGTTGTCATCCGTTTCAAGAACAATAGCTTCCAACCTACAATAGCAATAGTACTTCTCCCCAATGTCGAAATAACTTCGAGTGGTCCCAGATCTAGTGGAACCATGGCTGTACAACCTTCTTCTTGAATGGCTTACCATGTTACCTATGTAGGGTGTGTACAGCTCAGTAAATTGGCTACTATGGGATAGATTAAATGGAGGTGCTGGGTTGTTGCCATTTAAAAAGTTGATGGGGACCTTCCACTGAGGCCAACTGAATGAGGGGTAAGTTGGTAACCATAAATGCTGCACCACCAACTTACTCATCACACACCTAAATTGGATTCCTACCGCAGGTGATGTGTAGAAGGAAGAGGTCGCATGCATACACATACACGTGTCCAAACCCAGAATACCACACCTATAACTAAGGTTTACCTAGGTATACTAGAGATGAAACCGTGGTCAACCATTACATCTGATCGTCCCTGGCCACATTGCAAACCACACTAACTTTGGTGAGTTACCAGCCCATTCTGTAATGGGGTACAATGTATGCGTACCTAACCATGTGAAGCAGAATATCTGGGTACAGCGAAGATAATGAAGAGGTAAACCCCATTTGTTTAATAAGTTCATGATGGTACGATGACCAAGGTAGGACACCAATTTAATGAAGTTCGTGTGCATTCAACTAGAATGTAGTAATAGAGTTTGTGTGAGGTGGTTGGGTGGAGTGTACACTATAAATACGCCCCCAACTGTGGAGTGTACATTGCATACTTCCCTTCATTTATAGGAGGGAATGGGGCAGTGTGGCCAATGCAAGAAACTGTCGGGGAAAGTATTACAATAAGCTCCCATTATTAAGTTGCACTTGTGCGAGTGTAGAAGCAGGCTATCCTTTTAGAGACAGTGTTGTGTGTGAAGGTGAGCCCTTGCTTCTGGCAAGCTATTTATGGCAGGCCTCTCGTACGGGTACGAACGACGATGTCGTCAAGGGCCGACCACGTATACGAAGGAAGTCTGCCTGATACACATGTACTCCCTAATATTGGTTCGATGGATGGAACTGCTTTCATCCCCACTGACAACCTCAGCCTACAGTCCTTTATGGAGTACCCGGGGCACTACTGGACAGACTTTGATGTTGGCACCCAACAAAAAGTGTGCGCAACATGAGGTGTATGCCATCATCGGCACATGTGTCGGCATAAATTCTGGTCGTTATTGAGTTCTGTTCGCATTGGATTGAACACCAGTGGCGCACTGTGTTGCGCGATGGCAGATCGCCATTATGAGTATAGCATTCCCCCAAGGAGAACAACCTCATGTGGGGGTTCAACATAGAGCCCACACGAAGACTATCAGTTATGCCACGCAGGACGCTTGTAATATCACACTCCATGTTGACATACAATTACTACGGATGGAGTGATGACACATACATGCATATCTTGCCAAAGGGTTGCAAGGGAGCTCAGGTGGACTTAATGTCAGCCCCCACGGAAGTGGGGAATGTCATTTCATACACAGTGAACATGGTTGCAACGAATGCACGTGTGGGCATCCCACCACGCATGCCTGAGTACTCCAATAGTGATGTTCGCATTGCCATTTAGAATTACAGAGGCATCGTACGTGAATATTCCTGCCGAATTTGTGGGAATCACTTGCAGTGACTAGGTCCCCCATTATGGTGGTCACAGAAGTTAGAGTGGGAGATGATAACGTGACGGAGATTCTATGAAGAACTGGAATGAACCACGGCTTCACAGTACCCATGGGTTTTATCTGTGGTGTGTGTCTTTTGTGAGAGTCATTGAAGGTCTTTCTGATGCCACATACGTTTGAGGATAGGCATGTTACATTTATGATGAAGGTAAATTTTGCTATTTTCGTGCCCATGGCACATGCACAATTCGTGCCCACATTCTTTGCTCCTAATGCCACACTATTACCTATACAACAACTATTGCTTATGGGTCTGACCTTACTGTATGTTCTTGTAGGGAGTTTGATAATGATGCCACATCAACAACTATAACTGTCGTGGGTCTTTTAATCAGCAGATGTTTGTAACATCCAAACTTCAGGCACTTCTTCATGTTCGGAACATTGTCTGATGTGGTCTACTGTTCATCTTCTATTTTCTTTACTACATGTGTCTGCTTTACTTTAAAGCTATGTGGTTTTGTACTTCCCCATTTACCCTAATAAAACCCTTCACGAACTCCACCACTATGCATACGTCTGCATTCAGTGTTAGTCCCCTCTGGATGCGGCAGTGTAATTGCTCTTATGCCAACTGTGCTACTCATGCATTACCTTGCACACAACTCCCCTTCCCCCTTCCCGCCTCAGAGATACTCAAGTACATATAGCTGCTGCTGTGTAGTGTCCTACCTAGTTGTACACAAGCACATTTTGTGGTTAACCTCATTATGTCGTATTGTGATTCATATGCATTACCTATTCATGGGCATACAACTCCTACCACCTGGTAAATTTCAGACAATGATGACAACATGGTGGGGCCGTACATGTTACGGTCCACAGGCAACATAAGTGTTAGCGTTAACTATATGGTTAGTTAGTGAAGAGTACGGCACAACCAAACACTTGAACCGTCGTAACCACATCTTACAGATTTGGATTGGAAACACCACATTTAACATTCATATTGCTTATACACTAATATTAATAACATACCAAACAATTTGTTTACAACATATGGCCACAGTTTTGAACAACAACACGCTATACAATACCACTCATCAATGACACTCATAACTTCGTGGCTGGCGTCATTTCCCACACAACATCTCCAGAATAATAGGTCTACCCGCGTATGAGCTAGTGTCTGCTGCCGTACACATTGCATGGGCCACAGCTATGTGCCGCCAGGAGGCAATCGCTCCAATTACCATGAGAAACACATAAAACAGTATCCACCACACCCATCCCAATTCAGCACTACACCACCACCACGTTTATAAAATCCTCAAACTGTACTACACTTAGCGAACCATGTTATTCGTAGTGTGTGCACAGGTGACCATATAACTGAAGTTCGGTGCAGAGGCCATGGTTAGCAGACTGCAAGACCCCAGCCAAGTGTGCAGGTCCAGGTCAGAGCACTCGACCACCAAATGCAATCAGAACACGCAGTAAATAAAGAGGATATGAAATCAATGCACAATACATACGGTAAACCATACATTCATGTCCACCTCACCCCTGCTGCATAGGAATCGTCAATAGATCCTCAATCTAGGCAACATCACCTTCATAACGTGCATCGAAATCTGCTCGAGGATTACTACATATGTGCCATGTATGGCCTACTGCGCCACATTTTGAGCACCTCCGCACTTTCTTGTCCTGGGTTTGAGGCTCTTTTCGCTTGGACGTCGGCCTACCTGGATGTCAGCTATTGTTGGGGGTAATATGCACTAATTATAGTCCTTATCCAGTTCTTCGCTGCCAACCACAAGCCCTGCCTTCCCATCCACTTTTTCCTTGTCGTGGGTTCCATCGGTTGGACAAGTTAGTTGTATATGACCTCCTATGTCGTAATCTTTTAAATGGGGTAGGCGTAGTCATATACCTACAAGTTGGCCTTTGGTATCACAGCCAGAGCATGACAGTATAGAAGGCCTTGCATTTGCCATTGCCTATAAGTGCAAGACTGTTGCCCCAACTTCACAACTAATTTGCAGCTGTTGGTCAATTCCACACTATACTCACTTAACATCAAACTGTAACACTCTACAGCTGCAATGCAACCCTTTTTCTTGTACATATCTACCAACTTTTACTTTATTCCCTCACCCACCTATTCTTCCAATTGAGAATCTCGTGCTTGTGCTTATCCATCTTCTTCCCGAGCTTCTTAAGGTGTCCACTCACAAGCTAAGGCATATGCATCAGATGCAGCCGTCGCATCTAATTGTTCTAGCTTTCTATGACATTGTTGTTCGTCCTACCCCATGTCTCCTTGGTGAACTTCGATACAGTCTAGTACTCCAGCTCATTATCCTCCACCCAAGTTTTGAGCTCTGCCTTGTAGCACCTTAACTCGTCCAATGTGGCATTGTATTCCTCCACTGCTGGTTCGTAGGGCACTCTGTACAACATTTCCTTCTCCATCTACTTTGTCGCTTCTTTATGGATACAATGCTTAGCTGCCTCCTTCAAGAAGTTCTCTGTCAACTACTGTGGGAAACAACTGTGGTACCCTTTCATAAACACATGTGTGACCATTGGCAGAATTACTGGGTGCCTATTCGAAATTATCACCGGCTTCAAAGCCCCAAACCCTGAGAAACTATTTCCAAAAACTACACCTGCTCTTCAATTTTCTCACCACACACTATGGGGTATGAAAAGTTGAAGAGATGGTTATCCGCATCCAAGGCATAGGCCACATGTAAAGTCCTCTTATATGGTCCGCTCAGAGGGGTTCCATCAATAAAGAGTACAAGACTGCACCCGAGCTTAAAGCCATTTACATTGGCGGCATACGCCAAAATATCCTGTGAAGCCTGCACCTATCAACATCACACACTATGGCTGACCTTGGGTTAGCTCTCACAATTGCCGCACACATCCAAGGGAGCAATTTGTCATGATCAACTGGCTTGTCAAGCACCATCATGCGCACGAACTCTCTCGCCCTCCATGACTGCATGTATGTTAAGTAAATCCCCAACTCCAACGTTAGATCGTGCATAATATCTTTGGTAGGGTAATCAAGTTATAATCGCACTTTACCCTCAATGAGGTGCGTAAGAAGTTTAGCTCTGACACGGCGTCTGCCCCATGTACCCATCTAACATTGCTCCCAAACACCGTGCACATATTGCCCTCTAAATTCTTTCAATGAATCATCTGCGTGGTCTTGTCGTCTCTAATGCATATGTAGAATGAGCAGTCAGCAGCGTCACACCGGACTGCAATTTGTTGTCTGCAATTACTCTTAAGCCGATAGTTGAAATGGTTCGCCATTGCACATTTTCATATCATTTGCCGAAATGCTTCCGTATATTGAAATATCTATCCCCCCTTATCAATTTCTTCCATATACTAAGCTTGCGTGATGACTTCGGGCTTGCATACCAGATTGTGGCCACACGTTATCATTCACATCATTCTCGTCGCCATACCCTTTCTTTTTCGTCCCTTTAGTATAGCCTTTCTCAAGTGATTGCTCCTCACCTGCATCATCTTGTTCTATTGTTCCCTCATTACCTCATCCTCTAACGTAATAAATATCTCATCTTCATTTGACATTCAATTATATTCCCTCCTAGTCACAGCTTGCTCTGCGACTGCTCACCTCCTTCGCATCCCAATGACTTGCAGTTCCAAGCACAACAACACATTAGCCATCAGTTTCCCTACCCTGGCATGATTACTGTAGTACATTAAATACGTCTTTATTAATGCCCTACCTTTTGCCTCCTACTTGGTTGTGTTTCCTTCACGACCCACTTCCACACCATTGTGGCTATTTCTCCCAGGTCTACCACATAGCTTGCGATCATGACACGCTCGCACTCTTCTTTCGCACACGGCAACACCCTCCTATGCTCGCCTTAACAAACATTCGTTCTCGGCCACATATAGATAGACATGCTCATCATTAACCTTGAAAATCAACTTCACATCAGTGTCAACCTCAACTGTCACTAACATTTCCCTATCATACTTCCAAATGTACTAGAGTTTTTTCTCTGCCATATCAGTCCTTGTAATCTCCTTCACCATTCTCATCACTTCCTCTACCCCTATTCCTTCCTTTACCCCCACACATTTCCTTGACCCACCCTCATATGTTACTTTTGCATCTCCACTTTACGCTAGCATTGTGCCCATAAAGCATACATAACTATCTCCCTCCTACCACCTCCATCTTTTGCAACTGCAGCATGTACATCCATTGTTCGTGATTATCCCTACCACTGATACCTTGTACCTCTTCCCGATTAACGCCAACCTTGCACCGTATACCCTGCATATGACATGATGACAACAATTAGTCATGTAATACATTCGTATCCAGCATTGGCGTAACACAATTACATGACTTCGCCCCGACCACTGTACCTATAGTTTTACCTAACTACTTAACGATGTCTACCATGGCATACGACCAACACATCCAGGTTCACAAGTGCTACAGTGTTCACCTGTAAAATGATGACGTCACCACAAATGTTCATATCACCCTCCCCCACCCCATTACAAAAAACCAAACCACAACCCAGCCTGTACTACCTACCCCACCAGTTATGCAAACTATCACTGTCTGACTTCCCCGATGATACCCAACCCTCACTACATTTCAATTTCAACACATGTACACTACAACAACGCACCCACCTTCCTAGTCTACAGACAATATAATTGTGGCATACATAAACGTCCACACAAACATGGTCAACACTATCAACAACTGCACCAATGAGTATAAACTAGTTATAGTTCAACGTAATTTACCATCACCTAACACGACATGCATTTTGTATACCTAGCTACTTGTCCCCATCTAGCCATACCCATGTGCCCTATGACTGTCACCCTATAAGCTCCCATTCTAAGGTAGAAAAATTAGCTTGTTCTTATTATTGTCCTCGTTGCATACCGCATTTCACAGGGTTATAATGTATGCCCCACTGAGGTCCAATGTCTACAATGGTTGACAAGTGAGCCTTGTTGTGTATTCAAAAATGCAAGCACTTGTGTTGACCATTGACCACCCTTCCCAACGCATGCACCATTGAAATGAAGGAAACATTTCCCCAATTTTGGGACATTCACACAATACACTACCATCTTCATCACTACCTACACTAACTAATCAAACAAGATCTATAAATTTCACTTAATTGCAATCACGTACCTTTAATTCACTGTTACTAAAACATCTCATGGGCTCCACCATACGTTCTCGCATGACCCTACGTGACCCCTTCCTCTCTTCCTGTTCTAGTGTTGTTCCTCCTCACCAGCTCCCCAACTACTCCTTCATCTACTGTGCGTCAGTCGCACTGCACTTCTTGCTGCTCACTTTCTTTGTTGTTCTTCTTCTTCCTCACCTTTTGGTGTTGCTCCTCTTCTTGACACTTTTGTTATTAAACAAGCTCCACTTTTGCTCTGTGTTTTTCGACTTGTGAATAGGAAAGGCAGCTTCACATTTCTCTCTCCACAACTGCTTTTCTCTTTGTTTCTACCTTAACAATCAAAGCCCCCACTTAAACATGGGCATTCTTGTGATTTTGCCATTACTTCCATTTTCCTTCACTTGATTTTCCTTCCAAAAACACACCAACTTATTAGGAAAAATTGAGTTTGTTGCCCCACATTTAAAAGATGACTACATTATAAATTTTCCTTACTGGGAAAGGTAGAGGAAAGAGAAAAACAAAAAGAAATGGGGGGCTACAGGTCACGTGAGGGTCACAAGAGAAATAAGTGAAAAACAGAGGGAATGGCTAGGTGAGGTGCTAGGCCACATAAGCTATTGGGATGGGTTAACCCTTGGCCAAGGAAAAAGATCATGCTCACTTGAGAGAGTATAAGATAAGGAAACACGTGGGTTTTGAGGCTGTTGTAAAGGGGTTGAAGTCATAGGGCATACGCGTGACACGAAAGAAAAGGGAAAACTGGGTTGAGATGGGGGTTAGGTCAGCTATGCCTGGGTTTGTTTTTTCTTGTTCTCTTGTCCTTAATCTAACAACCTTTTAGTTTAATTTTTTTCCCAAGAAATTTGTTCATCCTCTCAATTTCCCAAATTCCTACAGAGTAAAAAAAACACATATTGAAAATTCTAATTTAATCATTTATTTTAAGCAAATAATAGATAATAATATGGTATAAAATGACATAATTTCATGTTGAACAACACCCCAGGACCTAAATTTTGGTTGTCCTCAAGTAAAATGAAATAAAAAATTATGTGAAAAGAAAATAAAATACTAATTGACTTTCATAGAAATCACAATTGTACTTAGCATATGCAACAAGCTTTTTAAACCCATAGGTTACCTCCAGTCGACGAGTAAGCACCCGTGAGAGTTTGCGGAAGGTATACCACAAAATCTTTAAAGAAAATAAAACAGACGTAAACATCGAAAATCTTTTTGGTTTATAAATACTCATGTATGCAATACGTGAGAAAAATGTGCGTAAATTTCATGTAACCACAACAATCAACTAACCTAAGCAAAAGATCACATATAAAAACAATGTACACATCAAAAAAAATTTAGTCTCAACTGATGACATATATACACAATCTTTCACGCCACTTAAGAAATATGAACAAACTCGCCTGGTATAACCTCACTTTAGGAAACACGTGGAACACTCCCACTAATAAGGTTCACTCAATTCATCCTCCAATCGTACAAACTATCATAGGCTTACTAGGTTTGTCCATGCTCCACTACTTAAATGCAAATGCAACATGATTATCAACAGGGCTTAAGAGGGTTGTAATGGGGTTGACAGTAAAGGCGTAGGAGAGGGTAAATCAATTTGGGAAATGATAAGCTAAAAGCCAAAGGGCTAATGAGCAACCAGATGCTTCTACTAACCATACTATGCATATGCACTATTCCAACCATTTATAACAAAATAAGTGCACACCCAACAACAGTAACCATGGGAAATGAGTTAAAATAATAATGATCAAATATATATATATATATATACACATATCCATGTCAAACACTCGTATTCACAACATTCTTTCTTTTTATAAGAATTTTTTTTCACTATTTTTTCTTTAGGAACCTATTATTTTTCTCAGTTTTCTTTCTTTGTTTCCCTCTTTTTTCCTTTCAATGAAAAATGAATGAATAACATTTAATAAATTACACACCCCAATTTCCTAATGGTCACAATAGTACATTTCCTCATCATATCAAAAGATCTAACAACAACCACCAAATACATCATCATCCAAAAGTTACCCAACATCCAATTTTAAACTGTTGCTCTATTAGTGTTGACTTAGGTATAAGAAATGTGTTTTGGCCCGCTTTAAATAGAAGGGTTCATCAAAAATGAAAACAGGCAAGGTTTTAAGGGTTAGAAAAGGGTAAAACGCTCAAATAAGGGTGGCAATTGGTTATTACGGCTCACAAAACAAATGAATGCCTCTATTATATTACCATAATGCACATGTTAAATGTGATTTTGAACAAAATTAGAGCAAGTTCTAAAGATGTAATAATGGAAGAGACACACGTGAAAGAAAATTTGAGATCAAAAATGATGGATTAGTCTTTAAGGCTCAAAATCTCATAGGTTCATTGACCAGAGCCAAGGCAGCTCGCTTAAAAAATGTTGGGGATTAGGACTGGGTATAAATATTACACTTTAGACTAAGTTCTATGATGCACACCATATCTATATATAATCTAATAACTAAAGTGCAATAAAAATATATTAAAAATTCTAATTTAATAATTTATTTTGAGCAAACAACTGTAACGCCCCAAATGTACATGAGTCATTACCTGCATTTAGCAACTTGCATTTACCTGCTCAAGGGTCACAATAAAATATAATAACTCAATGAATGGGACGTTACCGTCGTCCACGAAGGACAAGACTTTCGTTATGCATGAAAACTTGCATAAACCAAAGGTTACCCTATCAGGGGCATTCACTATCATAAACACTCAAACCATTAAGTTATATACAACAAGGCTTTAATATCTCAAAGATAACACCAACTTACATAACTCAGTTCTGAAATACAGTTGTATCTTCCAAAATACATAATTCAGTTTAAACATATAGTAGACACTCTAAAATACGTCACAATATACCAAGATAGCTCTCCCACACCGTCAACCACCTGAACGGTCCTGT
>NCQV01109566.1:0-10096 GCA_002740545.1 Lophocereus schottii | reverse complement strand
CTGTCATCGTATTGATACTAGTATTGAAATGACACAACGAAACATTGGTCCGCCCTTATCAGTACATGTGCGATACATATTGACTGATACCAGATATTGCGGTATGGTATTGAAAACTATGATTATAGCATGCTCTTTTTCTCATTGTCGTTTTAACTTTTAATTCGTGTTAGTGTGCTTTACGGTATTTAATTTATTCGCTTGTGTGGTCTGTGGGGTCTTCCCCCATAGAAAGTTACCTTTACTATATTATTATTTGAGACCATACCAATAAACCAACGGTATGGGATCATAGAGTACATTTGTTAATTAAGAGTATTACATATAAATTATTATCATTTGAAGGTAAGTTCCCTGAAGTCGTTACTTTATTTCAATCCAAGCAATGAAAGCAGAAGTAGTTCAGATATATAAATTCATCAGCTTTAAAGGCGGTGAATTGCAAAAGATGACGATTGAGGAAAGAGACCTGCTGTCCCGTTCCACAAAGAAATTCAAGAGAGGAACTGGGTCGCCTGATTGTGATATAGGACATGAGACTGAAGCGGGCACTACCACCATACCTAGGCTGGGACAAACCCTTAAACATGGTGTGCAAACTTTACAGAAGGATCATTTAGGGACACGGTGTTGGGAATTTCGCAAAACCATAGCGTACCATGTGCTCAAGCTGGGAACAAGCAGGATCTGATTGGGATACTGATGATAATGCAGTAGATGCAGCCAAGGAGGACCCATTGTGCCCGACAATTCGAATGTCAAAAGCAGAAAAAGAACGATTGTGAAAGCCATAGAGGAAAATCCTGATTATAAAGCTCTTTGACAAACGATTAGGTTTTATGCAACTCCATAAAGGACTAGAATCTAGGTGGGCTCTGAAAGGTGATTTCAATCTCATTGATATCAGTCTTGACTAATTTATAGTCAAGTTTGCATTCCTTGAAGACTATGAATACGTTCTCACTCAAGGGCCTTGGCTCATTAGTGATAGTTACCTTACTACAAGGAAATGGATACCAAACTTTGTCCCAGATGAGGAACCTATTCGCATATTGACAGCCTAGATCAGAATCACAAGGATTAGTGCTGAATATTTCGACAAGGACTTTTTAGATAAGATTGAGGAGAAAGTGGGGCTGGTGCATGGAATTGACAAAACTACGGCTACTGTAGAAAGGGGGCAGTTTACGAAACTTAGCGTGGAAATTGATTTGTCAAAACCACTGCTATCAAAATGTAGGATGAGTGAGAGGATCTAGTGCATACAATTCGAGGGCCTTCGAATGGTGTGTTGCAACTGCAGAAAGGTTGGACATAAGGAGGAGTGTTGTCCTCTCAGTGACAAGGAGCCCCACAATGTGCAACCACCTGAAGATCGCAGATTAGACCCAACGGCAGCTATCCCAAGGCAACAACCGGAATGTGTTGAGGATTTTAGGTCTTGGATGCTTGTTAAGAAGACTCGCAAAAAGAAGAACATAGGTAATGATGGACCATCCTTGGGGGATAAGAGTGGCCAAAAAAATGGCGATAGAGCCTAGAAAAATATCAAAACCTCATTGAGTAATAATACTCAGGCCTCTCCTGGACGTGTGAACGGTGTCCTGAATGCGGGTACGAACCCACAACTAAACCATGATTGTGGGAAACACTCTACTACCAATGGGGAAGGCGGGTCTTGATTTGGACCGTTGCTTGGTCTAGAGGAGGAAGAGGAGGAACACAATGAGATGGTACCCACGCAAAAGGCAATGGGGCCAGTCACTGCATTAGCAGAAGATACAATTAGTAAAGAACCAGAAATGAATTCTTGCTTCTCCCCAGGTCAAGAAAACAATCCAAGTTCATGCTGAAGAAGAAAACCAAAGTTGGGAATAGGATCCCCTTTGCACCACTTAATGTGGCTATGAATCCTCTCGAAAAGCCAAATCTTTAGTCATTCAATGTTGGTCATAGGACATCCCCGATGGATAAGGAAAATTGCGAACGTTCAAATGATGATACGTTTTTTGCTTTGAGTGGGGGATCAACCCTCGAGAAGTAGGCTTCACCCATCATGAAAGGCAATCAGATATGAGCAACATGACCGTGCAAGTGGAGGAAACACCCCCCAATGCCTTACTCCAGTGCGGCTTTGGATAACACTTTCTGAGTGATGGAACCCACTCTGGAGAACCCCCTGACACTGCTCTAGATGCACCTGTTATTTATGCAATACAAGATCAAGTTGGAGATGAACCCATCTCACACATGTCCTTGGATGCAGTAAAGGGCCTCACCCTGCAGGGCATGCCTACCCCAGATGCTGATATGTTGGTCGATTAGGCTATGATTGGACCATCCTTTCTAATTGGTGCTTTTAATGAATCAAACCAACATTATAACCTGGAATGTTCAAGGAGTTGGGAGTCAAAATTTTCTTCGAGTCCTAAGGGAACTAATTCACCTCTGCGTGCCCTCTGTCCTTGCTATTTTTGAAACAAAAATCAGCAGTTATTAAGTAGAGGATAAATGT
The DNA here is from genome assembly GCA_002740545.1 of Lophocereus schottii. NCBI lineage: Eukaryota > Viridiplantae > Streptophyta > Magnoliopsida > Caryophyllales > Cactaceae > Lophocereus > Lophocereus schottii. Next base: position 7,581 of record NCQV01109566.1, on the reverse strand, counting down.
AACAAAATTGGCTTCACATGCCGAGTAAGAATGGATGCCCATGGTTTTAAGGGGGGTATTTGGCTGTTTTGGAAGGATGATGAGGTAGATATCAATGTCATAGATATTGATGATCAGGCCATCACCGTGGAAGTTCGTACGTTAGGGTCGTCTGCATGATACTTTACGGTTGTCTATGGAAGCCCCAACAACAACCTTTGATACCAGCTCTGGGCCAAACTTTCAAATTTCAATGCTACCTTTAACAAGCCTTGGCTCATCACAGGTGATTTTAATGATACAATTTCTATGGGTGAGAGGCAAGGATGCAGCCCATAACTTAGGAAACGATGTAGTCATTTCAACAACTGGATTCAGAATAATGGATTTGTGGATCTTAGCTTCTCAGGCCCTCCTTTCACATGGGTAAGGGGCAAAATCAAAGAAACAAGAAAGCAAGCATGACTAGATCAAGGGATCTGTTCACCAAGTTGGCGCCTTCTTTTTCAAGAAGCCTCGTAAAACACCTTATGCAGCACTATTCACATCATAATCCCATACTTATCTCCCTGTTTAGAGGAGGTGAAGTAGTGTGGGGGGATAAACCTTTCTGCTTCCAAGCGGCTTGGCTTACTCATGTGGGGATAGAAGAAGTGATAAAGGAAGCCTGGAAACCAAATACAATGCTCTATGCCCTTTTTGGTCAGGTTGTTGTCTCGCTTAGGGACTGGAACCGTGAGGTTTTTGACAATCTCTCTTTCAAGAAGAGGAAATTATGGACAAGAATCGAAGGAGTTCAATGAAAAATTGCTCAACACCCTCACTCACACCTGCTGAAGTTGGAATCTGAGGTCAGGGCTGAATTAAATGTTGTCCTCAACCAGTTAGAAATTCTATGGTGGCAAAAATCCTGGACGGAGTCTGTATGGGATGGAGACAGAAAGACGCATTATTAACACTTGAGTGCTATCATTAGACGTCGTGCTAACAAAATAGAGTCCTTCAAAGACAATGAGGGTAATTGGTTTCGACATGCTAATGAGGTTAACTGTATGGTTCGTACCTTTACAAAGACCCCTAGCCTACTGTGCATAATACGGTACTCAGGAAGTCGTGTGAAAAATGCACTTTTTAACATGCGACCATTCAAAGCACCAGGACCTGATGGCTTCCATGCAGATTTCTACCAGCGTTTCTAGAACATATCATCCCATAGTTTCCTTCAATTGGCTTTGGGCGCTTTAAATGATCAAGTCTTTCCTCCGGAACTCAACGAAACGCTGCTTGTTCTCATACCAAAAGTAGAGAACCAGATAGTGTAATCCAGTTGCGCCCAATAAGTCTCTGTAACGTGGCTTACAAGGCAGTTTCCAAGGCAATTGTTGACAGGTTAAAGCCTTTGCTACCTAATTTGATAGCCTCCACTAACTATAGTTTTATCCCGGGTAGACAAATCACAGACAATGTGGTTATCATTCAAGAAGTGCTACATAGCTTGAGACACAAAAAAGGCAATAGAGGTTCTATGATTATTAAACTTGATCTAGAAAAGGCATATGACCACTTGCGGTGGAGCTTTATTTGAGATACACTAGAAGACATGTAGCTGCCTACTAAATTGGTGGATGTAAACATGAAATGTGTTATGTCCCCTTCACTATGTGTGGTATGGAATGGGATGAAAACGGACTCTTTCATACCATCCCGAGGCCTTCGATGAGGAGATCCTCTATCCCCCTATCTTTTGCCCTGTGTAATAAACAGCTCAACCATATTATCATGGAGGTGGTTAACTGTGGTACATGGAGGTCCATTAAAGTTTGCAAGAATGGTCTTGAAATATCCAACCTATTCTTTACAGATGATCTTATGCTGTTTGTAGAAACTTCCAAGCCATTGTCCTCTGAAGCTGTCCAAATCGGTTTTGTGAGGCCTCAGGCCAACGATTTAGCCGAGGGAAATCAAAGATTTTTGTTTCTGATAACACACACCAATTTGAGGCTGCTCGAATCAGTGATGCTATGGGCATATCTATCACCTGGGATTTGGGAAAGTATCCAGGAGTGCCCACCTTAAGCAGCTACATTTCGCGGCAGACCTTCCAACATATCATCGATCAGGTGAACAATAAGTTGAGTGGTTAGAAGTCTCGCACTCTATCCACCACGGGAAGAGTAATCCTTGCACAATCAGTTATCTCATCTATTCTCCTTTACGCCATGCAAACCGCAAGGCTCCCACGGTCTGTGTTCGATGAAGTAGATAAGAAGACCAGGTTGTTTATTTGCGGGGAATAAGGGGAAGCATAAGGTTCATTTGGTATCATGGGACACGCTAATAAAGCCTAGGGATGAAGGAGGGCTTGGTTTCAAATCGATAAGGCAAGCAAACTCTGTGCTCCTTGCTAAGCTTGGGTGGAGAGTGATGCAGGAACCCCAAAGCTTATGGGCTCAGGTGTTATGTAGTAAATCTTACAAAAATCAGTGCGATCTTGATTTGTTTGAAGAAAGACCAGATACCTCAAATGCCTAGAGGGGCATCTTGAATAGTAAGGAACTAATCTTGAAAGGATCACGTGTGGTTATTGGAAATGGTAAATGGACACTGCCCTGGTAGCATAGGTGGTGTTGTAAGCGCCCACTTTATGAACTGGCTACTTCACCTCCTTCTCAAGAGGTTTTGGATATGACAGTCAGCGAGGTGTGGAGCAGTGCAGGTGAGTGGAGATGGGACACATTTGAAAACTTTCTTCCGAAGAATATTGCCAACTCTATTCGGCCTTTATTTATTACCAACGACGATGAGGCCCAAGATGTTGTTGGGTGGATTAGGGACCTAAATAAGTTCTCAGTAAAGAATGCTCTCAGCTTGCTTCAGGATGGGGTCCCTACTCCAAAGGGCTTGACTTAGAAGCATATCTGGCGCATTAAAGCACCCAAAGGATATTCTTTTTTATACGGCTAGTGTATCATGATCGTATAATGAGCAACGTCAACAGAGCCTCAAGGGGTTTAGCCCATAATTCTAGTTGTGGCGTGTGCAGGAAGTCTGAGGAAACCTCCCTCTATATTCTACGGGATTGTCCTATAGCAAGAAATGTGTGAAGAAAATTTGGACAAAACACTTTGGTATCTAACTTTTTCTTCTCCACGCTTACAGAATGGAAAAAGACTAATGTGCAACAGACTCAACCTGCAAATGATCCCAACTAGGCTACAACCTTTGCAGTCACATTGTGGTGATTGTGGAAGTGGCGGAATGCTAAAGTTTTTAGGGATACAGAGGCATTTCCTAGGGAACCGATGGCCTTTATTGGGGAAAGGTGTAGTGAAATCCTTCAAGCCTATGATCATCCTTTCGATGTTGGGAAGAATGTTGTCGCCCCCATTTTGAAAAGGGAAATTATGTTGCGTTGGCACCCACCTTAGGAGGGCTAGGTCCTTCTCAATGTGGATAGTGCAGCAAAGGGGAATCCGAGAGAGGCTGGTGGTGGTGGTGTTTCCCCTAATGCAAGAGGAGATTGGGTGGTGGGTTTCTCCTATTACTTTGGAGTCTGCTCATCACTCAGAGCTAAGCTCCTTGCACTGTTGAATGGGCTGACAATTGCCCAGTTTCAATAAGGTATTAATCCATATGAATTCAGAAGTTGCTGTGAAGCTGATAGAGGGAAATGCCTCTTCAAAGTCATCTCACCTCTACTTGTTGCAGAAGTGTCGTATATTGATGGCCCATAGTCGCTTGGAGACAAGTGTATAACATTGTTTCAGAGAGTTGAATTAGGTTACGGACCGTGCACCTTGCGTTTTGTTTGAACATCCTCCATAGGGGGTAGGTAAGCTAGTCTTGGTGGACATTGTTAGGCCAGCATGGCCTCATATTACCAGTCGTTAATAAAATTTCTTCCCCAAGCCTAGGGCCTCTGTTCTGACAAAAAAATATAAACTATTATGACTTTCTGAATAGACAATTAATTCTACTATGATACTAATATTCATAAAAGAGTACTACTCAATGGGACACTTGTTGCAATGAAGCAATTTAACTCCAAAAGCATTCAAGGAGAAAGTGAGTTTTAATCAAAAATTTATATTATGAGCCATATTTAGGGTTGGCAAAAATCTGTCTGACCTGATTATTCAAATTCGTCCGGCCCGAAAAAATTAAGTACGGTCACAAAATTTATGTCCGAATTTAAAATTCGGACAATCGGTCATGTCCGAATTTAAATCCGGGTCGGGTTCGGATTTGGGCATTCGGGTTCAGATTGTCTGAATTTTTGAACCATTTCGGATTCGAATAAATTCGGACAATCGGACAACCGGGTTCGGACATCGGATTACTCGTTTATGTGTAATTTTAGTCCAAGTTCTTTAAAAAGCTTTATAAAAATAACTTCAGACAACCGGGTTCAGATATTAAAAAATCAGGTTTAGGTTCGATCACACAAAATTTCAGTCGGAATATTCTAAAATCATATCACAAATTTGGACATTCGAACAACCGAGTTCGGACACTTGGGTCCAGGTCCAAGTCTGGTCAGAGTGTCCAATTTATAATCCGGGCAGGGTTCAGGTGTGAAGTTTTTGTCCAAATGTCCGATTTATCCGAACCCGAATTGACTTGGACCCGAATTTTTACCAGCCCGAGCCATATTCGTTACAAGCATATTTTTTTCCTTGATCTCTGCATTGATGATGGAGATAAGAGGATGCTTGTTTATGAATACATGGAGAATAAATCTCTAGCTTTCCAATTAAATGGTGAGAAAATATAACATGGAGAATTATCAACTTCTATTATCAGATTAAGTAACCTATAAAAGTAGTATATATTATACTAAATTAGATTTTGATTTTTAATTTGTTCCTTACTACTTGTATCAATGATGTGTTGTTAACTGCATGTAATGGTTTTTTTACATGCTTGTACAATTAGTCAAAAATATAAGAGAATATTTTTTATTAATTTGTACTTACCTACATAGAGGTATTTCAATTGTGCACTTCCAGTATATTTCATTTGCTTGGAGTTGCCTGCACAATATTAGCGGAATTTATTAATTAGTATTGTTTTAATCTCTGATTATATTTAAGTTTAAGAATCATCATATGTCATGGTCTATGCATAATTAGAACTAACATTTTCTAGGAATTTACTAACACTAAAAGATGTATAGTGTCAATTTGTAATTTTTATTTTTTTTGAGTAATTTATAGTGGTGAAGTTATTTTGAGTGCATGCATACCATTGGTAAGCTGTTGCACACTTCTTTGTAGACAACATTTCTTGTGTATCTTCATAGTGTTCATTGTCGATCACATTTAATGATAAACTTCAAACCTTCTGGTGAAGTCAGCCGTGATGCTACAACAAATAATTGTCCATGACTGAATACTGATCTTGGAGGGTGTACTTCTACATATTTTAGTGATTGTCCCTAGCTTTTATTTATAGTCACTGCATAGCAAACACAAACAGGAAATTGTGTTCTTTTTAATACGAATTTTATTCTTCCTTTGCAATCAACCTACTCTTGTTAGGACTCATTTTCTCGTCCTTCCACAACTAAGAAGTACATGAGGACACAAACTTTCTTTTAATCAAATGATGACACAAACTTAGACGAGATACTACAAAACTAAGTCCCTATTTATATGAATTGCAAATTAAGATAAACTCTATAGTAAAATAAGTAGATGTGGGGATAATGAGGTTATTAATTTCAAAAATAATATATAACTTTATACATAAAGATGAGCATTAAAATGGAATAATATGATAATTTAGCAAAGGTTATATAATATTAAACAAGGACAGTCAAATAGATTAATAAGGTAATTTACCAATAAGAACAAATCAGTAAACATCAGTTAGTGCATGTGAGACCAAAGGTCAAATTCATAGGGTCATGCATGTCAATTAAAACTAATTATCATCACAATGGTTTAACTGTACTCATTATACATGAACTTACTTAATATATTCATTGCAAACTATTTCAATAGTTTGACGGCACCTTTAATATTATTTAATAGTCATGGTGGTCCTTCATACTATTTGACCCATGATTTGAATGAAAATAAAATTTGATTAATTAACTCAAATGATCAACAAAGCATGCGAAAATTATTGGCAGTAAAACAAAAAGGCAGATAAGTCTTTGACCTTAATTTTATCTCTTTGGTGTATAATTATTTAAAAATAACAAACAAAAGAAAAATGAAAAAATTTTAAAAAGAAGAAAGGGAGATTAGTACCAAATGAATAAATTTAAGTACAATTTGAATTTAGGAAAGCTTTTGACGTTCTTTTTATTGGAGAGGGGAGTACTACTAATTTATGAAGTCAATTATGGTCTATTATGGGAATTTAGACAAACTACTCTTATAGATTAATTTTCCGTTTAAATCTAAGTTTAAATTTGCTAAAAAGCTAATTATACTATGTGATTTATGAGGACAAAACATAATCTTAAGTGAAATATAAATTGAACAAATCACTGAAATATTTTTTTTAATATCATGAATGTAAGTTACAAAAGTTAAAAGAAAATAAATACTATACCAACTTAAAGTAGTCGTAAGCAAAACCCACAATTATATTAAGGTTCTAGTGTATTTCATATGATCTAAATCCAATTTTGTAATATGCTTAAGTAATTAAGCTTTTAAATATGCGAAATAAGCAATCCAATCAGCATTCAAGTGTCAACTTATAATATATTCAGTCAAAATAAATATATAAAAATATATATTTAGATTTAGATATTCAATGTATACTTACCTCAAAAATAATGTCCAACACACTTCAATCTTTTTCTTGGATAATATCTAAATTATTTTTTTGTTCTATATTTAAGTTTTTTAAAAAGAAAATTTAATTACTAATTAGTCATAACATATGAGAAAAGTTAACATTAAATTGAATTAAAATTGCATTGATAACTTATATCCATTTTAATTACATAATAGAAGACTTTTATGTTGCTGTCCTACATGACATTTTTATCCCAGGTGGCACCTAGATAGCATCCTATGTGACGTTCCATATATCGATTATATATGCATTCTATCCAACTTTTAATACATACAAATGAGAGGGAAGATGGTGACAGTCAATTTTGAATGTTTATCGTATGTGCTTAATTAGATATATGTGCACATACTTATTTGGTCTTATGCTAATTAGATTTTATTTTATACCAATGTTCATCGGATGTCCACTTATCCAGTGGGGAAACTGAATTCATAGGATCTGTTAAGTTGTCTGACAGTGTTCACTTTTGAATTTCTTGAATTTCATCAGCACCAATTAATTTTACACGACGTTCATCCAGTGTGCAGCTTGGATTGGTAGGGAGGTGTTGAATATATTCCTGATTTAATACGTATTAGGGTTATACCCTTATGATGTGAGAGTGTGAGTTAGATAAATTTTGAATATATTATTAAGAGAATAGATTTTTTTATAAAAAGAGCAAACAATAAATTTATGTATTATATTACTTTGTTGATGTAAAAGTAAAGCGAGTATTCTTTAGTTTTTTCCTACTAATAATATACTTTTTTACTCTTAATTAATATGTCACTCTTTTTTTTTTTG
>NCQV01109564.1:0-10050 GCA_002740545.1 Lophocereus schottii | reverse complement strand
TTACACAGTGATTTATTAGTTAATTAGTGACCCCGTCAGTTATCATCTATAGGGTATTCTCCCTTGAGTTACCTGCTTGGCTTCAGGCCAGGTCCCCGATCGGCTTGGCAGGTGTACACCTATCCATAGATCGTAACAGTATCAAGGGGTTCACTATCAGATAATAACTAGCAATGCAGTTTTACATTCATCTCATTCGCTGTTTTAACGTAAAATGAATTGCAAAGCAGGCCCAACCAATGTTTCAATGATCATTTAACAATTAAGGAATGCATGTACTGAGCTTCGGCTCATAGTTTTAAATGTTTTTCATGTTTTGATTTAAGCAAATGCTCAGAGAATTTCCCTTATACTAGCAAGCAGCGAAAGAGATAATTTGAGCAAGAAAATCTATATGAATCAGTGGTGATACAGGATATGCATACTTTAAAGCTGTATTTTGAATTCTTGGGTATTTGAGGATGTAGATTACATGATGAATTATCTTACTATGTTTATAAACCTTACATTGGTTAACACTTGATTGTGAACGGATGATCATGTGCGAATGTGTATGGTTAAGGTTATGCTTAACTATGTTATTCCAGGACACACACTTCAAGCCTTGTCCTTTAGGACGGCGGTAACGCCCCTATAATTGAATTTATCAGATTACGATTGAGTAATTTATTAAGGAGAATACAAATAGTGAAACATGTTTAATTTGGAGGTGCCACAAGACGCTTGCCCATCTGTTTCATGATGATAAGAACTGCAAAAGTTCAATCTAGTTCTAAAAGCTCTTTAAAGTGCTTGCCATAACAAGTTTGAAATCTCTTATCTCAATCATAGATTATATCTAAGGGAATCCCATGACAAAGTCCATTGAAATTGAACCCCTTTCTCGGGGTTTTGCTTTATTCTTTGGAGCTCAGGATCATCATGCTGATTCACTCTAATTTCCTCTATTAGGGAGGACTGTAAGGTAAGTGACGACATTTGAACATTCGCTTTTCTGTGCGACACTAATTGAATGTCCAAGTCCTTAAGTTCTCTCAAGAGATTCAGTTGAATAGTTAATATAGTGTTTAAGGTATGTTGTGCCTTCCTATTCAGGGCATCTGCCACAATATTTCTCTTTTTTGGTTGACATTGGATCAACCACAACTGATGTTTCATATCGACTGAGCTTCTTTTGAGAGAATATGAACTTTAAAGTTTGATAATCAGTATTGATTTTGCATGGTACTCTATATAAGTAATGTCTCCAAATTTTCACTGTAAAAACTATAGCTGCTAATTCCATATCATCGTTAGGTAATCCTTCTCATAAGGCTTGAGTTGTTGGGAGGCATAAGCCACCAGCTTAATCTTCTTGCTAACTTTATAGCTTTCTTTAACAAATTGATCAGAAAGGACAATATTTGTCAAATCCTTCCTGAACTCGATAATTCCCTACTAAACTCAAACAGTTTCTAATCTTAGTGCATTGGTGGGTCTTGAGCACTTTGTAATTGCTTTCACCTTTTGCAAATGAACCTTAAGCTCTTCCTTTAAAATCATAAGTTCCAAAAATACTATTGCTTCCAACAATACTCATGCTTCTTGTATTCGCTACGTAATTGATGTTCCTTCAAGGTCTATAACACTGTCCTCAAATGAACAATATGCTCATCTTTATCCTTGGAGTATCTCAAGATATCTTTTATGAACACCACCACAACTTGTCTAGATATGGTCTGAAACTCTATTCATAAGATCCGTAAAGATTGCAGGGGCCATTGATTAGGCCAAAAGGCATCACAGTGAATTTATCATGACCTAAACATGGTCCGTAGTGTAGTTTTGGTAATGTCTCTAGGTATAATCCTAAGTTGATGGTACCCTGACGTCAAATCAATCTTAGATAAGACTCATGTTCCCTGCAGTTGATCAGCCATCTACTTGGGGTGATGGATATTTATTTTTGATGGTGATCTTGCTCCGCTCCCTAAAATCAATGCATAACCTCAAGGTTCCATTCTTTTTCTTTGCAAATAGAACTGGGCATCCCATTGAGAAACATTTGGATGGTCTGATAAATACTTTCTGTGATAGCTCATCTAACTGAATCTTCAGTTTTCTAAGCTCTGTTGGAGCTATACGATATGGGGCGTTGGAGATAGGTTGAGCATAAGGGATTAATGCATTCTCATAATCAATTTCTCTTGCGGAGTAGTCCCGGTAATTCTTCAGGAAAACATCTATAAATTCGCAAACTATAGGGATATCTTCTGCTTTTTCTTCCTTAGGATGAATGTTAATAGCATAACATTAATACACAACATATCCTTCACATAGGAGCTCACTTGTTTCCATAACAGAATTTAAAGGACAAGGCTTTTTTCTTCCCTCTTTTCTGTGACCATGAAACATATTTCTCTCCCTTGTACATCTCTTGAAATAACTTTAGGGCCACCACAACCTATTTTGACCCCATAAGTACACAACCAGTTCATTTCCAAAATGATATCAAAGTCTGATGAGTCAAATTGAATTAAAACTCTAGGGGAAACTATCACACCAATCGTAATTGAAACAAATTTATGAGAGATAGAACACTCAACTCTAGATTTGTTGGATAACGTGATTCCATAATTGGTTTCTGCCTCCTTATTCTCAAGGTTCACTTGCATGGGAGATCGTGTGAATTTAAATAAATGAGTGGCAACTGAATCAATCAATACACAAAATGGTTTCAAAATTAAAGGAGAATTCCAGTAACTACCGCACCAAAGGTGGCAGTATCCTTCTTACTCAACACTTACGACCTTCATACAGTTGTGGGCCTTGGAGGTGAGAGCCCTTGTCTACAGCCTTCAGTCTTTAGGAACAGGAAACAATGACTTGCTCTGGCTACCACACCACATACATTTGTGAGTTCCCACTTGGCAATCCGGAGCGGTGTAGTTCGTTCTTCCGCAATTCTGCTCCACGTGAAGTCAGGCCCCAAGGGTTTATTCTTAATAATGTTCCACCAAATATCGGTTTCATCAGTTAGATAAAATGTTCCAATGTTCACCTTTTTCTGCCCTGGAACCTCTATTACAGAGAAAATTTTCTTCATTCCTCAAATCTATTTTTTAGGTTCCACTGGATCATACTTTACACTCTAGAGTTCTTTAGTCTGAATCAGCTAAAGGCATTTTTCCAAGGGGCAGTAACCCATCAAAATTTCTTACTAACGTAATCCAAATGCATGGAAAAAAAAATTTTGATTGTCACACTTAAACTTTATACAAGTGGTCTTCCATAGGGAAGTTAGATTGAATCAGCCAAAAGCCAAAAAGGTAGGCACATTGCTTTTCCCTTAGCAATGGGTTCCACAAGTTAAACAACAATCAACCCCTATACAAAGTGTAGTGAAGATCTACCTTCTGTTCAGGCATGCTACAAAATGATCATCTATTGACATGGGTGCAACCCAATCATAATCCTGCTACTAGCAGCAATTGGACTCCTATAAAAAGGTCACCAGAATTGAAGAAGATCTAACATGAGAGTGAATGATGATGCAACTGGATGGGGAGATGCTATGAAGACAAAAAGACGAAGCCCCTGGTCAAAGTGAGGAATGTCCAACAATTGCTAATCCAACAAGGACAATGGTAAATGCTATGTTACCAGAAGGTGTAGTGAAATATTTTCTAGAGTAATGTCTTCTTCACAAATAGAGGTGGAGTTAATGGACTGCTTACAAGAGTTTGGGCAATTTAAGCAAGTCTTGAATTGCAATGGATTGAAGCAAAATGTCTCTCTAATATGTCCTTGGTTTCTCTTGTATGAAATCGTCGGTAGTCAATGGTTTCAAACTTATATACCATAGAACAAGCCCCTCAAAAATCGTATAATTCAGGGGATACTACATCAAGAACCCTCATATAGCTCACTTAGATGAAATTCTTGATTACAGAAGAAAATATCTAAAATCAATGAAGCATATTGAAGTAATTGCCACGTGGATCCAAGAAACGCACGAAATGACACCCATATGATAAGAAAATATAAGCTCAAAGTTGTAGGTACCCACTAACTCGGACAGTCTGTACCATTAGACTTCTAGGTTAAATTTCATTAATTAATGGTCTCCAAATATGCTGCAACATGGGTAATTGGAAAGCTTACTTTCTATACTTTGACATAGACTAAGCAAAACATCCCTATCTGATGGAATGCATAAGCTGTAAGTGAGCTAAACTCAGACCTTGTGCATTAGGATTCTGCCCAGTTTACAGACTTTGATTTGTCTATTTGAATAGCCAAATGAAGTCCAATCCACTTGAAACTTGTTTCATATGAAAGATATCTCCTTAACCCTAAAATTGGGATGGAAAACCCTTGTGTAAATCATATTGATCATGGACAAAAGTTACTTCCAGGTCGGTCCTTGTGCATTGATAAAAACTGTCAAGTTGATTGAACTTGTATATTCTGCCGATACTTGGTTTTCCCTATGCATTTAGCCTCAAAATAAGTCAAGGGCCTTTTATAGGACACATCTATAACAACCCCTAACTCTAGGGTTACGAGTGTTAGTGATTCTAAAATTTCTGGGGCGAAACGGACAGAGTTTCGCCTGCAAACTGGCTATTTTTCAGGCTTAAAGCCTTACATCACATTCCCTACATTGAATAGAAGTACCAAAGGATATCAAATCAAGCTCAATGGTTACACACCAGAGATCACAACTCTACAGGCCACATGCTTAGAGTACAAGGGTTAATATCCCAAAAATAAACAATTCCAGCTAAAGGTCGACATACCATTCAAATGGGTGGCTTATATGGCCATACATACCTAAATGTATTGGAGCACCTTTAACTTGTTGTTCAAAATCACCCTCGAATCTGATGCTTGGGATCAAACTATATACATATTGTATGGATCCATCTGACAAAGAAGAATATACGAGTAGAATATGTGAGAGATAAGCAGACACTACTATTGTCACAAATCTCCAATGATATCCTAATAATCCCCCAATAATTAATTTTCTCGGTCTTCTAGGTCCACTCTCTATACTCCATATCCCATCAAGAAAATCTCAACCTGACTCTGATACCAAATCTATAACTCCCCCAAATTAAATATGTTTCACTGCTTGTATTTTTCTTAGTAAATCCCCTAATTATAATCTAGGCAACCTAATGATAAGGGCATTACTGCCGTCCAAAAGGACAAGGCTTGAAACATGAGTGCTATCAATAACACAGTTAAGCATAGCTTCAATCATACACATACACACCTGATCAATCCATATATAATCAACTGCTGACCAATATAAGGTTTTTACACTATAGTAAAAACAATTCACCATGTAATCTGCATCTCCATCCACTGAAGATTTCAATATATAGCTCATAAAATATGCATACATGGTATTAGTGTTGATCCATCTAGATTCCCTTGCTCAACTTATTCTCTTCCGCTGGTTTACTAGCATGAAGACGATTCTCTGAGCATTTGACTAAAACAAAACATGAAAAACATTTCGAATTGTAAGCCGAAACTCAGTACATATATTCCTGTATTGTTAAATGATCATTGAAACGCTGGTTGGGCCTGCTTTGTAATTCATTTTAAGTTAAAATAGTGAATGAGATGAACGTAAAACTGCATTACTAGTTATTATCTAATAGTGAACCCCTTGATACTGTTATGATCTATGAATAGGGGTACACCTGCCAAATCGGTCGGGGGACCCGGCTTGAAGCCGCGTGGGTAACTGAAGGGCGAATGCCCTATAATGATAACTAGCGGGGTCACTAATTAAATGATAAATCACTGTGTAAACTCATTCATTGATGTACTTACCGAAACATGATAACTTTGATAAATACGCTCTGATTTCTAAAGATACAGGCAATGAATATACCTGAAGTCTTCAAAATGATATTTCACTTGATAATACTTATGCGCAATGGAAACGATAGCATAGGCCTCATTTTTGTTTAAGAAATATAATTATAGATAAATGTAGTTGGTAAACTATGGTCACTGACATAATTTATAACTTTAATGGAAGTTGATTAATTAAAAAAGCTTCTACAATTCCAATAATTCAATATAAGGTAAGTTAAACCAAGATGATCTGAAAAAGAAATCAGTTAGGGTTATTGAACTTGAAATACAATAAATTGAAACCAAATAGATCACATTGGAATGATTGAGCTGATAACGAAAAGATTTCAATTCATATGAATGAAATATGGGTTTCTGATATTTCTGAAATGGATAATGGAAAGTGTAATGCTTCTAAAATGGATAATAGAATATGTAATGATTCTGAAATGAATCATAGAAGGTTTAATGCCATGAGTGGTGTCATGTGGTTCATAAAGGCTCAAATAACCTTTGTTGATCCAAAAGACACTAATTTAAGTCATTACTGTGCCCACTTCTCAAATTTCATTTTCATACTCACTTAACTTGATTTTCAAATCCAAGTAAGCTTCTATACATAATCACACTTGTTGAACTCACTACACTTTATAATTTCCTTGCAATACCCATAATTATATAGAAACTTCTGAAAATATTTCTAAATGTCACGATTTCTGTATTTACTCATGTTACCGTTTGATGGTCTGCATTAGAAAATCTATATCTTTCACTCCTGACCTCCAATTGAGATACAAAACCCCAATATGAAACGTGCATAATGTCCACTAAAATGTTCATTGAGGACACCAAGTATAATTCCCGTAATAAGGTTCCTAAAATTAGGGTAGAACACAAATGTGCACAATTTCAGTCCAATCTGCGCGGTCATAGCAAAACAATGATAAGTTTTTCCATAGAACTCAGATTAAGGTGATTAAAAAAACATTTTGAAGATAACTCATTGATCTATTGACACACCAAAAATCATAATCTTTCAATACCCCAATCAATACCAGGTTTTTCATAAAATCTCCTGTTCAAATATGCTCCCAGTTTTGATGCATTCTGTGCAGTCTTCAGTAAATTGGTCATAACTTTGTGTGCACAACTCAAACGTGAGTAATTCTAGAGCCTATTGAAAGCTAAATCATCAGGATATCACTATAGCAAAAAGCAAAAATTTTCAATGTGCCAAACAGTACCAGTTAATTCCCGAAGTGACCCCTATTTTAGCTCTGTTGACAGCTCAATAACCACATATTTGCAATCTTTTCTTCACATAACCACCCACTAAAATCACTCTTTAGCTTATATAAATCAGCGAAAGCATCTTGATATTCATTACCAATGCCAAAGATCACTAAATCTTATTTAAAACAATCAAAATCCATCATTACACCCTAAACTTGTGTGAACATGAACAACCTCCATCCTTTCCTTCTTTTAAGATGATCCAACCAATAAAACATCAAAATAACTCTTGACTGCATCAAAACGACATAATTAAAAATCAAAACCAAGAATCAAGATCCAAATCACAAATAAAAACAACAAGATAGGGTGAGGTATTATTCACTTGATGCTTGAAAAAAGAGGTGTGACTGATGCTTGAAGCATGGGAGAAGTGGCTGGTGGCTGGAGGGGTGTTGGGGTGGCTGAATGGTGGTGTTTCTGGTAGTGTTTTCTGGCAGAAAAGGGGCAACAACAGGCAGCAAAGGTGACGACAGCAAGGGGCCAGTAGAAATGAGGAGAAAGAGAGGAAGAAGAAGTAAAGCTTGTGTGTGTTGCATTTGCTTGCTTGGTTGATATTTATTTTGCCTTGATTGCTTTACTTGGCTGAGATTATCTCTAGTAAAATGACTTAAACCAATGGAAATTCAACACACACACAATATTACTTAGCTAAACAAGATGGAGTAGTAGCTTGTTGGGCCGAAATTGGGCCTAAATGAGCTTAGCCCCGAAAAAATATACTTTATGCGAGTGAATTTTTTTTTGTACCTAGAAATTTAATTTTTTTTATAATGTTATGAAAATAAATTTAATCACTTAAATCATAGTTATTGGGGCCTACTACCAATTTTTCTGAAAATTTTTTTTCAGTAAATGAAACTCGAATTGCAAAGTAGGGCCTAAAATTTAATTCTCCCAGCCGGGATGATGAAATGGGATAATTGAATGCGAAAAAATTAATAACACAACTTAATTAAATAAAAAAACATGATTTAGAGTTGGACTGATACCGTGTATGCATATTTTTAGGGCTGTATATTGAAATCTTCAGTGGATGAAGATGTAGATTACATGGTGAATTGTTTTTACTATAATATAAAAACCTTACATTTGTTAACAGTTGATTATATATGGATTGATCAGGTGTGTATGTGTATGATTGAAGTTATGCTTAACTGTGTTATTGATAGCACTCATATTTCAAGCCTTGTCCTTTTGGACGACGACAATGCCCCTATCATTGGGTTGTTTAGATTATAATTAAGGGATTTATTAAGGAAAATACAAGCAGTGAAACATGTTTAGATTGGGGGCGTTACAGAGTATGTGGTTA
Source organism: Lophocereus schottii (assembly GCA_002740545.1). Taxonomy (NCBI): domain Eukaryota; kingdom Viridiplantae; phylum Streptophyta; class Magnoliopsida; order Caryophyllales; family Cactaceae; genus Lophocereus; species Lophocereus schottii. The sequence goes on along the minus strand of NCQV01109564.1, from coordinate 1,583 downwards.
CTCATCCCATTACTATTTTTCCTTTTCTCAGGTTTTCATTGTGATAGGTGGAGGTCGATTCACTTACGCCGAGTTGGAGTCTACACTTGCTTGAAAAGGTATCATATGTGTAAATATAGAAGTGGATTTACGTGTTTAACAATGAAATGTAATGTATCCCTAGAGTTGTAAATGTATGTAACAAGGTACTCTAGTTCATATAGTGCATTGTCCAGAAGTTGCTCTATATGGCCATGAGAGCCAACCATTTTATTAGCTAAATGTTCTTTTGCTAAAGTTAGTTAAATTTTAGGATGTAAACACCAGTACTCTGGATGTGTGATCCGTTGAGTTGTATATTTAATTTCCTTCTCTATTATGAACTTTATGGTTTTGGTGTACTCCGGCAGAGTGGACCTAGAGCTGTGGACTCTGTCATATAGCTGTTGAGCTTATTTTAAGGTTTTATATGTTTCTATTCAATACAGGGATTGGTTGTGAGGCTTTTAGCCAGGAAAATGGTATGTTTCTAGGTGAAACTCTGTCCTTTCCGCCCTAGAATTTAAGTGGAAGTTAGGAAAGCGTTAATACGCCTAGTCCTAAGGGTTGGGTGTGTTACAATATGGTATCAGAGCAAAGTCCTACGACCATAGGCTGTGACCTGAGTCTTGCATTCATATAGTCAGATATGAACGCATTCATGATAATGTGATATATGCCAGCTTTTGTGAGCAAATGTGGGTTTGTGTGAACGTTGGTGCGTTTAGCTAGTTATGTGCAGCTTGAGTGAGCTCATTAACTAAATGAATGAACGATTTGCTAAGAGTATAAGCCAAATGACTTGTATTCTCATGAATGAGCTAAATATTGGCTCAATCAATGATTGTTTGCATAGATGCACATTGGTAATTTTAACTAAAGTTTGAAGTACATTTAGGTGAAATTCAAATGATTGGAAAAGTCTTAAAACCCTAAGCTCATTTTGCCCCTAAAGTACGATTTGCTCCCTGGGTCCCATAATGGAGTGAGCAGACGTATTCAAAGGTTGGTAGAGAAAGAGCTAGAAGCCGTTAAGCTATTATGCTTTTTAAAACCTAGAAACTTTAAGAGTTAAGATCCATCATAAATAGTGAGTTAAGGTTTTTCTTTCGCATTCAAAGACCATTCTAATTATATAGTTAGGCCTTGCTATTTCATTTAAAGACTTGTATTTGCTTTACAATGAGATTCGAGCCCCGTTCTATGAGCATAAGTTTCTATGTGTAACTGGATGTTCAAGAACCTACATGCCAAGATGCATTCATTGCTTGATGTGTTGATGACATTAGTAAGTGACTAAAAGATTACTTTTCTTGACTAAAAAGTTCTTTTAGACACCATCCCTTTTTACGTGAAATCTCAATTGCTAAGGGAACTAAGTGAGAACTTCGTATACGTGCATGTTGTTCGTGCCAAAAATGTGTCATTTTTGTGATACTTTTGTCCCTAATTTATGCTCGTTATAATTGTTATTTTTAGGTTTTAATTAATTTTATTTTATTTTGTAGGTTTTGAATAAATTGAGGGAAGCTTTGTGAAAAAAGGCAAAAAATATACAAAAATAA
>NCQV01109548.1:0-10324 GCA_002740545.1 Lophocereus schottii | reverse complement strand
CTTTATCTTAATTTGTATTTGATATATATATATATATATATATATATCTTCTTTTTTCCTTTACTGTTTGGTCCTTAGAAAATTTGATAGAAAGTAAAATTGAAGGAATAAAGGAAAAAAGTAGCGAGAAAATTATTTTTTTCTCTTGTCTGGATTGAGAAAAAATATAAGAATTTGACTGAGAAATTTGAATATTGATGAACCACTTAAATCATGTTGGTGTCACATAAGTGATGTAAGGTTGGAGGAGGTTGGAAATTTTTCTCAAACTTTCCTCACAATTTTATAATTAAAATTTTATCACTTGTTTCTAACAATTTTTCCCCCTAACTTTCCTCCATTTTTTTTTCCTTGTGATTTTCTCCAAACCAAACATAAGATAGAAGTAACTTTCACAAATTTTTTTATTTCCACCCAAAATTTTCAAGATCCAAACAAAGCCTTAGTTTTTAACATTCCTTCCAAATGGACTTGAGCTATTGTTAGCAGCAAGGGCTAAAAATCTCTCACCACATATTTTTCTATTCGTAAGGATCGAACTTATCGCCTTAAGAAGATAAGTGATAACCTGAGTGAATCAACCATGTTGACAATATTTATTTAATACAAATATTTAGGGTTCTGTTTAGTCCTTAGAAAATTTAGTGGAAAGAAAAATTGAAGGAAAAAAAAAATATGAAGGAAAAAAAAGTAGAGAGAAAATGAGTTTTTCTCTCTTGTTTGGATTGAGGATAAAATACAAGAATTTGGATGAGAAATTTAAACATTAGTGAACTACTTGAATCATGTTAATGTCATCTAAACAATGTGAGGTCGGAGGAGCTTGGAAAGTTTCCTTAAACTTTCCTCACAATTGTATGAGGAAAAGTTTACAACTTACTTCTAAAATTTTTCCACCTAACTTTCGTGCATATTTTCTTTTCACTGTGATTTTTTATAAATCAAACACAAGAAAAAAAGTAACTTTTTCAAATTTTTTGTCCTTTCATCAAATTTTTCAAGGTTCAAACGGAGCGTAAAAAATTCAATTGATTCATTTAGAAAAAGCAAGTTTAGTTTATCGACTAGCACAAACCATCACACATAAATGATATATCAATGATGTTCATAGGTCATGACAATTCCGTGTAGACTAGGTCCACCTAATGTACCTCTAAGGGTGTGAAAAACTGATTAACTGGAGTTTCGGTTAACCGAAAATTGGTTAATCGGTTTTTCAGTTAAAAAATTTTGAACCGTAACCGAACTGAAAATTTCGGTTAACTAAAAATTTCAGTTCATTCAAAACCCAAAACGTAGCCGAACCGAAAATATTAAATTAACCGACTTTTCGGTTTGGTTACCAGTTAACCATTCACAAATAATAAAAAACGTATACTTTCTTACCTAATTTTTCATTTTTTTATATCTAATTTTTTTCTAAAAATTAAAGTTTGGTTAACATTTATAAATAATAAAAAGCGCATTTTTTAACCTTTTTTTTTTGTTTTTTTATGTATAATTTTTTTAAAAAAATTATTTTCAGTTTGGTTAACCGGTGGTTAACTGAATTTTCAAGTTGTCTGAACCGTAATTTCCAGATTGGTTAACCAAATTGATTTTTTTAAAAAATTGATTCGATTAACCAATTTTTCAGTTCGATTTTTTCACTTTTTTGGTTGGGTTTTCGATTTTAGATTTTCGTTCATACCCCTAGTCACTCTATTGGGTGCTTTGTAAGTAGAGACTAGAGAACCATTAGCAGTCGTGGGAACTACACAAAGTTCAAATGTTATTATTGCATTGCAAAAGCAAATTTGTTAATGATTGGTAGTAAAAATCAGCAAAGGTGGTCTTCTAGAATAATGAAAGAACAAATTTCCTCCCATTTTACTATGGTAAAAGGTGGATATAATTGAGCCAATTGAACATACATTATAATATAATAAGGTAGATAAGGTCGTCGCTTGATTTCTGTCTTTAATTGTTATAACGTTAAAATAGTATGAAATTCGCATGTTAACAGAAATGTACTTTGGTAAAATAATGAAGTTACTTTTGTAAAGTTTTATTAGTGGGACAGTCCCTTTGAGCACAGTATAAATTATGATCATTGACCTGTTATCATCGTTAGGGTTTACTGAAAGCCTCGGAATCGCCGCTGAAACTGCTCAGGCTGATGAGCGCTCTCTCTTAAAAATTTAGGTTTGAGCGTTCAAAATTGTACCATCCAGTCATCTACTCGAGATCTAGGTAAGCCATATCCATTTGCACTTAATTTGCATTGCTTCCTAACCATATTTGCAGTTGTTCTCCCCCATTTTCAATTGAATAGAGAGAAAGAAAAGATCTTCAACCTTGATTTTGTGCTCTAGGCTATTAATGCTTATTCTAATTTTTCTCTCAACAATTGAGTGGTGTATGAGTATTTGGCACCCAATCTGCATAGTTATTCTCATGTAAGAAAACTTTTATGGGTCTTTTTCTTTTCCCACAAGAGATCTATGTTTGCACATAGTTCTGATATGCCGTTTAGCTTACTTGATGGACTTCTAAAAACCTTTCATGAATATACCACCAACCACCCATTTTCCTTATCAATCTCTTGAAAACAGGGTCCTTATAAAATCTAATTGATTTAGGGACAGATCATTAAAGTAGAGTCCACATAACATGTAATTGATTGAGGGATGGATCTAGGCTGTGGAGGTCAGAGGATTAGGGAAAACGCCCCCAACAACCTTTCTGATCTAAAGCGTTGGTAAAGGAAACCTTTGAATTAACAATACTGCTCTATTTTTTTTTAAAAAAAAATTATTAATCATGTAGGTAGAGTTGTGCAAAACCGGCTAACTGAAGTTTCGGTCAATCGAAGATTGGTTAATTGGTTTCTCGGTTCAAAAAAAAATTTGAACCCTAACCGAACCGAAAATTTCGATTAACAGAAAATTTCGGTTCGTTCAAAACCCGAACCGTGACCAAACCAAAAATGTCGGTTACCTAATTTTTCGATTTGGTTACCGGTTAACCGTTTACAAATAATAAAAAATGTCTGCTTTCTTACCTAAATTTTTCATTTTTTAATGTTTAAGTTCTTTTTATAAAAATTAAACTTTGGTTATCATTTATAAATAAAAAAATGCACTTTCTTACCTAGATTTTTTATTCTTATGTATAATTTTTTAAAAAACAAAATTATTTTCGGATTGGTGAACCGATTTTCAATGTCGAACCGTAACGGAACCGAAAAGCGAAAAGAAAATTTCAAAAATTTATTCGGTTAACCAGTTTTTCGATTCGGTTTTCGATTTTCAGATTTTTTTTGCACATCCCTACGTATATGAGTTCACAACAAGGGTACAAATTAGTATAACTTCTTTCCTTGTTTTCTGCACTAGCCACCTCCCCCTCTTTTTGGTTTTTTTTTTGGGGGGGTATAGCATCTAGACTCCATAATGACTTTTTTTTAAAATATTCTTTCTTGACATTCATTCTAGATAAATTTTCATCTAATATGACTTGTGACACTTATATCATAGTCTCAGGACACATAAACGAGCATATTCTATTTGGTGTGCAGATTAGTGAGAATAGGAGAGTTCTTCCCCCCCCCCTCCTGAAAACTCAGAATGGGAGAGTTATGGGGAATCAAGAAGGCTGAAGAGAAAGAGAGAGAGACTTGTATTTGGGATTGTCTTATATATAAACTAGTTTTAAAAATGCAATATAATTTGAAATTGAATTTGGCTAAAATCTAGCAAAACCCAAATTTGGACAACCATTTTAACTGTCTTAACTCTGACAGCATCTGGCATTTCAATTCACAAAAGATCTTCATGTTACGCTACAAATTTTACTGCTTTGCTCTTACTCTTCTTTCAAAGCTAGCTGGTCTAAATTAACCGCACACATAAGAAAAATATCAAAATCTTTTTGGGTAATAAATCAAATTGACTTTAATCCAAGATACAATACTTGATTTTGCTGCTTTACATTTTACATCACTATAACTCTAACCCATCAATGGTTTCTGGGTTTCTCTTCTTCATCTTAGACCCCTGACTTTTTTCCTCTGTTTCTGGTTGGCAGTTCAGGCTCAAAGGACAACAATGACCCACCGAAAGCGCGCAAAAAGCAATGACAACCCATTTAACCTTAGACAAAATCTCCCTAGGAGATGCAAAGATGTTCAGCCATATTACGCAATTGACATTGAATTCGAAGATGATGACGATGATGGTGATCGTCATCGCATCATAAGAAAGAACGGTTTGGGGTCTTCTAAGAGATCAGTAAGTGACATAAGCAGGAATCAAGAACATAATCACCAACAAGTGATGCCCTTAACTGTCTTATCTTGGCTTGTTGACATGAAGGTGGTTAAAGAAGAGGAGATCATATGGTACAAAAATAGGACCAATGAGACCGTGCTTGAGAAAGGGATACTAACTCGAGGAGGGATCTTTTGTTATTGTTGCCAAGAGTTTCTTTCAGTCTCTGAATTCTGGCTTCACAAAGGGAATTTCTTTGCTGATAAGGCTTACGAGAACATGTTTGTCGGAGGGAGTGGTGTATCTTTGTTGACTTGCATGATCGAGGCATGGAATAGGCACTCAGTGCCTGCTAAGGATGGCTATAATCATGTCGTTAGGAGGCCTAGAGTCCGCGACAACCATGATGATTCTTGTCTAATTTGTGCGGATGGAGGAGACTTAATGTGCTGCGAGAAGTGCCCTTCTACATATCACCCTAGGTGCATTGGATTTGAGGTTGGTTTACTAAAAATTATAATGCATTAGCATATGATTTGAACTTTAGCAGTTGAGTTAATTGGTATACTCTGCAGGATACACCAAAGGGTGAGTGGCAATGTCCCTATTGCCGATGTAAGTATTGTGATCACGATGCCGCCTCAGGCATGCTTCTAACTTGTTTCCAGTGCTTAAAGAAATGTAAGTTTAAGCACTTCCCTTGTAATGATTAACTCATCTCCAGCCAGCTCATTCAATTCGCAGTAAGATCTTTCTCGTGATTTTTTCTTTTCAAAATTGTGTACATAGATCACTTGCGATGCTCTGAGGCGTCAAAGGACAAAATACTTGGACATCTTAATCCTCCCAAGACACCCTTTTGTGGGAAGAGCTGCTTGCTGGTATGGTGTCTTCTGACAATGCGCTTTCATTTTGGTCACTAATCTTCCCCTCATTATTCTCACTTTCTTTTGCTCCTTTTACATGAAAGTTGTATCGAAAACTAGAGGACATGTTGGGGAGAAGCATAAGAATAGTGGGAGGACTTTCATGGACACTAGTTCGAAGAACGGACCTAGATGCGGCTGCACAAAACTCGGAGGACGTGCACCTGAGGGCTAAGTGCAACACCATGGTTGCATTGGCAGCACAGATAATGGAGGACAGTTTCAACGCCATAGTCGATAGACAGACTAGGACTAACATAGTCCAAAGTGTCGTTTATAGCTGTGGGTAAGTTCAATGCAAATTCTTGAACGAGCATGCCTCACAATAAGTATCTGTGAGACGACTGGCTTGGAAAACTCTTATCCCTAATATGGCGTCAGTGTCTCATGATAAACTTTTGTGAGACAGTCTGACCCAAGAACAAAACAAAGAATTTAATCTTCTCTTCCCTTTGCTTAAAGTAATCTTGTTGTTCATCCAAAGCTCTTTAAGAAATTTGTTTTTGTTCTTGCAGGTCTAACTTTACAAGGACCAACTTTAGTAGGTTTTATACGGCAGTTCTAGAGTATTGTGGGCATGTCATAACGGCGGCATCACTGAGGTACCTCTGCCCTTGATAGTTCTGTTCCCTTCTCTTTGCATCTGGCTTAGGATAAGAGTTAGCAATTACAAAGTATTGGAGCTAAAAAATTTCACTAAGCCAATTTTTCATTTAATTTGCGAAATATCATTGGAACACAATAGTGATATTTGTCCTATATTAATAAAATAAATGGCCACGGCACATATACAATATATGTATGGGTTAGGGGTAAGCAATGAGTCTAGTCTCCATTGAGACAAACAGGCTGATCCATTTTAAATAGGGTCAATTATAAGTTGGCCATTTCAGTACATTGATGGGTCGAGGTAGGTTGACCCATTTATGTCCATTTAACATCTCATTATTTTTTTAACCTATTTGTCATACTAATTTACATGCTACATTTGATCAACTTTATTATCAACAATTTATATGCAATAATTATTATTAGTATTATACAGGGGGTTTTGTTATGCATGTTTACTCAAATTTAAAAATACCTCTTACGTGGGCAACCTAGGATCACTGGACCTACCTATTTATTCGCATAAAAATTCCAACGTAGCCCAATTTGTTATGGGCCTACCTTGACATGGCGGCATGGCACCCACTTTGCTAACGGGCCGACCTTAAGTCGACCCAATCCACGGGTCGGTTCGGGTTGACTCATCTAACAAAAGGGTCAATTTCGTGTTAGTCTTGCAAATAATTTAGATATACTCAAAATTGAAAAATAACATGTTTTCAAGCTAAACAGACAAATCGTGTCGACCTGGATCGAAATCGGTTTGGTTCGTTTTGGGTTTGGGTTTCTCTCAACAACGTTAAGTCGGGTTTGGGTCGGACTATTATACTGGGTCAGACTTTCTCAACTCTAAATCCAACCCATTGAACTCTCCTAATGTGGGTCATACCATGTCCTGGTTAGTACAAAAATTTAACATAATATTAGAGGAGTGAGTGTTTAGTTTGCTTCTATAGCAATATTCACATGTTGAACTTTAATAATAACCCACACATGAGGTGCTGTGTTGGAATACAAAAGTCCAGTTTCTTGGAATTTTCATTTGTCAAAACCAAACCAAATTTCTACATCTATATATATTAAAAGCCAATTTTCTTTTGTCATGTTGAACTTCATGAATTTGAGACTCTTACTTTGCCATCATCAGAATGCCATCACCAACTCTGGCAGAGATACCTTTCATAGCCACAGCTGAGAACTGGAGAAACCGTGGGATGTGTAACCTCTTGCTTGCAGCTATTCAAACAGTAAGTATATACTACACAGCTTCTCACAGATTTCCTTCCGAATTTCTCTTCGATTTCTCTTCGATACTTAGTTGGCAAAATTACTCATGTTTAACCACTAATTTCGAACATTCTCTTAGGCATTTTATCACATAGGCGTGGAGCACATCGTTATACCAGCAGCCGAAGAAACTGTAAGCAGCTGGAAGAAGAAGAAGTTCGGTTTCACCCCTCTCGATGATGACATAAAAGCCAAGATCACCACTTTGAACACCCTGATGTTCCCCAAAACCGTAAGATTGCAAAAGGTGCTCACGAGACGACCACTGCATGATCTCAATTCTCCTCCTGAATCAGAGGACTACATTGGTGATCACTTTTGGAGTTCTGGGACACAACACATTCAGATGTGATGTATCACATCTGAATGTTTTTATGCTTCTGTTTACTCAAAATGCAGTTTCACTTTGCATCATAGACAACTCAGTGTATGTTTTGGTTTGGCTTAGTTATCAGCCTAGCTAGAAGATAGTCACTAGACTAGGGGAGATCATAAATTAGTACAATGTTGTTGTTGTTGTTGTTGCATTTTGCATTGGATGATGCATTTTAGGACTCCATGCTTTAAACAAATTTCTGCAGTTGCATTTTAAGTTGGTAGTACATGTTAATTAAACTGTCATGTTTGTATTTTTATCTATATATATATATATGTGCTCATGGGCGGATCCATGTTATAGATACCCCCCAAAAAAAAATTCTATTTAAAAAGGGGTTAATTTAGTAACAATATTGATTAATGGACACCCCTTTAAAAAAAAATAGTGTATATTAGTAACGATGTTAATTTATGGACACCCCTATTCCAAATGTCTGGATCCGCCACTGTAATATGCCAACTTCGGTTTATGTTGAAATGAAATACGTACACCTCACCTATTAGTCATAGACATACCCAAGTGCTCAAATAGTGTTGAATGTGAAAGAACTGCTGTATCTGTGTTTTTGTTTTTCTTACTCCTACCACTATGTGGTAAATTGTTTACATACTCTTAGAAGCATGCGCTCCCAACAAATACATACATACATATATATTTTTTATGTGTATATGTCATATGGATGATTTTAATACGCCTTTTGCTTATTTAACTATCTAAATTACATGTTCTTGGAGCATGATATAGGTTTTATGCTTTTGCCCCTCTAATTTATGTCATAGCGCTAAAGGGAAAAAATAAAATAAGATTTAGTGATTGGGCCAACGCTAACTAGGGTGGACAATGAACCAGGTATTTATTGGACCAAATGGCTCGATCCGTTTAAAAGAGGGTTAATAAAAGGTCGGATCAATAATAGGCCTGCCCATTAAAGCATATTAATGGTCAAACTAGTCCCGTTTAGTGACTTGTTACTTTTTCAACCTACTTGTCACACTAATTTACATGCTACAATTAATTAAACTTATTACCAACACTTTATACATAATAACAATTATTTTACAAAGTTCTTTTATGCAAGTTTGATCCATTTCAAAACGGACCTAAAGCGAATCGATCGACCTGAGCCATTTATTTACATGAAAGGCCCGGCCTAGCTCAAATTGTTAAGGGGCCGACCATGGTTCGGTCTAGCCCATTTTGTAAATAAGAAGAACCGAAGCCGATCCGATTCAGTCCATTGTCCACCCTTACTGCTAACACACAAGAGACTCAAAAGCAGTAGAATGTGGCCCAAATATAGAGGCTAGCAAATATTTGGTGGGTATGATATACGGGCAAAAAATGTGACCCAAAATTTGGAGCAGCCTATCCGGGGCCCTTTTTTTGGGTTTCATTATTGAATCCACTACTTCACTTTTGGCCGAACGAAGGATCTTATCATCTCATGTCAAATTTTAGGTTTAGGATGTGTTTGGTAGGGGTAAAAATTAATTTTTTGAAAAATAATTTTCTTATTTTATGATGTTTGATAAAATAAAGAGAACAAATTTGTTTTCAGATGAAAATCATTTTTCCTAGAATGAACGAAAATATTTTCACTTTGAATGGAGCGTAAGTTAATTTTACCTTTTTTTGGGCTCACACGATTCACATTCTTTCTCTCTTATGTATCTATTTCCTCAACATAGGTTCAAATATTAATGCGGTGACATATAGTTCGAAAATTAAGGTAGCATATTAAAGATTAGTGAAACTGTATCATCCCGATATCGATACCAATATCGATACAGATATCAATGAATCTAACAACCATGGTTTTATCAAAATTCAAAACGCTCTGCAATTTATCATCAAGGTTAAGAATATAGAGAAACTCACTTGATTTTTTCTCTTCTTTATTTGGATTCTTATTCGAAGATAAGAAATCGATAAGAGTTGCCAGTCTCAAATTGTTAGCACTAGGGCTCTGTTCTTTTATTGGGTCAATCCACATTTACCAACCTCAACCTACTTCAATTTACTTCAACTTATTTCAACCTACTTCAACTCACCTAAAAAAAAAATACCAACTTCAACCTACTTCAACCTATTTCAGCCTACTTCAACCCACTTCAACCAACTTCAACCCACCCCTTCATACTTTTAATAATTTGTAAAGTTTCATATGGGATTTAGGACCTGTTGTTTTCGTAAGTACATTGGGTGGGAAAAAAGGGTGAAGTCGGTCGAAGTAAGTTGAGGTAGGTTGACGCAGGCTGAAGTTGGTTTTTTTTTTTTTTTTTTGAGGTGGGTTGAAGTGGGTTGATGTAGGTTGAAGTGCATTGAAGTTGGTTTATTTTGCATGTGGTGGATTGAAGTGGGTTAAAATAACGAGAATGTAACTAATGTGTGATAATTTATGAAGTTATCGAAATTTGTGAAATTTTTGTTCATAGTTTTATATTTTTTATTTTTCTTGTTTATTGTTTATTTTGTATTTTGTATTTTGTATTTATTTTTATTTTTATTTTGTATTTTTATTTTTGTTCATTTTTATTTTTTATTTTTTATTTTTATTTTTTGTTCATTTTTATTTTTTATTTTTTATTTTTATTTTTATTCCTTTTTTATTTTTTATTTTTTATTTCTATTTTTATTTTTTATTTTATTTTCTTATTTTCTTATTTTATTATTTTTTATTTTTTTAATTTCTTGGTTCTTATTTTTTATTTTTTATGATGTTTGTTTTATTTTTTACTTTTTATTTCTTAATTTTTAATTTTAATTTTTGAATAAAAATTTAAAAATAAAAAAATTGAAAAATTAAAAATTTAAAAAATAAAAATAAGAAATAAAAAATAAGATAAAATTTAAAAAAATGAAAAATGAAAAAT
>NCQV01109542.1:13368-24359 GCA_002740545.1 Lophocereus schottii | reverse complement strand
CCAGATTGGTAATGGATGATGGGAGTCCCTCAGTTGAGGAGAAATCCTATAGGAACATCATAGCGTCACTTCTTTACCTAACTGCCAGTAGACCTGACATTGTTTTCAGTGTTGGTTTGTGTGCCCGTTTTCAGTCTAAGCCTAAAGAATCACATTTAAACGCTATTAAATGGATTTTTAGATATGTAAAATATACACCTGATTTGGCTTTATGGTATCCTAGAGGATGCAACTTTGGCCTTGTTGGATATGCTGATGCTGACTATGTAGGTTTTTTGATTGATAGAAAAAGCACCTCAGGTATGACTCATTTTCTTGGACCCTGTTTGATATCTTGGGCAACCAAGCAACAACACTCAATTGCCATGTCCACAGCAGAAGCTGAATATATTGCAGCTGCTTCTTGTTGTGCTCAACTATTGTGGATAAGGCAACAACTCAAAGATTTTTGTGTTGACACGGGATGTTTCCCATATTTTGTGATAATACAAGTGCAATTAATATTTCCAAAATCCCTTGTCAACATAAAAGAACTAAATATATTGACATTCGTCATCACTTTTTGAGAGACAATGTTAAAAAAGGCTTGGTTTCAATGAATTTCTGTGCCACTAATAAGCAAATTGCTGATATTTTTACCAAGGCACTAAATAGAGAACAGTTTGAGAAGAACAAACTTGAATTAGGTTTGATTAAAACGACTTGAACATGCTTAATTAACCCCCAATCCTTGTCTTGTAAAAGGTTTTTCAGGTCATACATCTTGATTCATTGGATACAGTCAACTTACATGTTAAAATTAGCACATGTGTGGATTACAACCTGCTGACAATTGTTGAGGTCTGATGATATTGTCCTTATTGTCCTACGTTGCCAAACAACTAACAACAACAACAGGCACCAAGAACAGGTATGACCACTGTTTGTCAATTTGTGCAAATTAGGTAGTTCAAGTTTAGCTATTGGACATTCAATTTTTTTTAGACAAAAGACAGCCGAAATCTTTTCTCCCATTTTTCTCTCGGCCAGGCCACCAAAACAGTTCTTTCTCTCTCTCAAAGAATTCATCTCCCACTCACCTTCTTCCTGCTTAAAATCTTTAAACCCTAAATTCGAACCTCTCGCCTCTCCCCATACATCAACAATGCCAAGAATCCGCAGTGGAATTGCCTCCTCCAAACGCCAAGTCTCTCCCCCACATGCACGAATTCCAAAGCAAAAGAGGTCACGCATGGCGTCTCCGCCAGCTTTGCCCGCGCCTCCAACAATGGAGACCATACTAAGTGAGACGGTAGCATCTGAAAGAGGTATGAGGTTTGATTCTCTACCTCTTTTGTCAATTTCACCAACTATTTTTGGGTTCTTGAAGAGTGTGAATCTGAAAATAGTGGGGAAGGAACTGGGTGATATTTCGCCCACATTTGGGTGGGATTTAGTGGTATTTGAACCTAAAACGGAACAAATTGTGTCCGAGGGTGGTTTTTTTGAGTCCTCAAGTGAAGGGATGCATGAACCCTTTCTAAACCTTGACCGTGTGATTGAAGATTGTGAGGACAGTGATGGTGATAGGTCTGATTCAGTTGTTGAGGTCCTCCAATCTCAACCCGTCCAAACGACAAAACCAAACGAACAGGGCACTATCCGGCGTATCAAAACCACAATTTCAAGACCTGTGCCTTCGCCGACTCGTAGACCTCGAACCCGCAGTTTAGGGTCTCCTTCAACTTTACCACCTCCAAAAGAAACAGTCACACCCTCTATTCAAAAAACCTCCTCAAGATCTGCCCCGAAATCAACCCGCTCTCCCTCCAAAACCCATAAAACACCTACTTAGAAAGACAACTCTGAACAGGAGCCCGAATAGGGTGAGGAGGTTGCTCCGCTAACCGAAAAACCTCCATCCAAAAAGAGAGCAAAATCAAAACAACTACCTGAAGAACTTGAAACCGAGGAGCCACTTACAAAGAAACCCAAGAAAGCCATCAACCCTTATGCAAAATTTGCCCAATTTCTTCAAAGAAGTGTGGTGAGGGGGAAAATTGTGAAGGTTGAGTACTTCCAAGAATAGGGTCTGGAGGTGTTTCTGGATAAACTCAGGGCTTAGGGTTGGCTGACCTTATTTACAAACACCCACCTGGGGTGTTTTGTTCCAGACTTGGCAGAGTTTTATGCGAACTGCAATGTCACAAATGCTGTGGTGACAAGTGAAGTTAATGGGAAGCCACTGAAATTCAATGCCAAAGATCTAGGTGCAATTTTGGGTGTTCCTGCTGAAGGTTTTGATGTGTATGTCCGGGAGGACAACACCGTGCTTGGGATAGCACAGCTGTTGCAATTAACCCAAACACTGAGCCAACAAACAGGGTTGAAAACACCCAAATCCATTAAAAAGGGTGACATGTCATCTCTACATCAGTTGCTTTTCTGGTTTATCATAAAAAATGTCATCCGTAGGGGTCAAGGCCGCAATCTCACAGATGCCATGGATCAATACTTTATTGATCTGCTAGATGGGGGGAGCAAGTAAACCTCCCAGCTATTATGATCCGCCATATTGCTAGGATTGCAAACACCACCCGGGAACATGACCTAGGGTATGGTTTTCTCTTGACTCTGGTTTTTGAACATTTTGGGGTGTCTCTTCAGAAGAAAGTGGGGGTGCAGATGCTTGATGAAATAGGGAGTAGCACTTTGATGGGGTGTGGTTTTCAATTGCTCAAGAAAGTGCAAGCTGCTTCGGAACAAGGTCCTCGAACACCCTTTCCTCCTGCTCCTGGTTGTTCCTCTAATGAGCCTTCTGTTGATAACTTACTTCTGCACCAAACTCGGTTGAAGACCGAGCTCACTGAGGTTAAAGCTGCTCTCGCTGAGGAGAAGGATCTCAATGCCAAGCGCCATGAGGATCTCCTACATGTCATTTCTGCCTTCACGGCCAAACTTTCTACTCCTCCTCCCTAAACAGTTTGCTCTACTTGTTTGCCCTCTGTGTCCACAACTGTTTACTCTACTTGTTTGTGCATTTGACTCTTAGTAGTGTATGCATATTCTTCTTCCGTGTTTCTACTGTTACTTGTTTTTGAATGATTGGGATGGCCAATATCATTAACGTACCATATACTTGAATGTATCGCTCATTGTTTTTCCTCCATTACCCAAGTGGTGGTGACCGCAAACACCCTGCTTCTCTTGTTTGACCTGACCACCCTTTTTCGATGATGTCAAAAGGGGAAGATGGGCATGACCATGATTGTTTTAGTTTGACCTAGCTTAAGTTAACTTCTTAAAAATTTTCTCCACTGTGGCTTGACTGAAACTTGCTTTCGTCTTTTATGTCAATATGGTCATTTAGTTTGTCATCATCAAAAAGGGGGAAATTGTTGACCCTATCCTTATGTAAAGTAAGGTTTTGATGATAACAAACACAAATGTAATATACACTTGAGTGTGTTGATCAAACAGATTCCAAATAGTACTTGGAAAACTTTGAAATTGCTTAATTAACCATGGTCGAGAACAGGTCTTAAGAACAGTCCCTCAAAACAGCTGAATGGCAAAGAACATAAACCACATCAAAGACATGGAGTACTTCAGAAACAGCTCAGGAAACAGTTCTAAGTAACATCACAGCATTGGAGTGACAAGTCAAAATCTTATAGATGCTGTCTGGTTGATTTAACAAGAGTCATGGTTTGTTACAAGTTTTATTTTCATAGATTCTTGTTAATATGCCACTTGGAAGATCTTGATTTAACATTTACCTTGAATGGTTTTTAAGAACACTGTCTCAGACCAGTTCTGAGGTCAGGGTTCAGACTGTTTTCAAGCCAAAATAATTTTTTTACAGTTTTCCTAAAATCTTGAGCTAACGATTTTTGAAGTTATTTAAGATACATTTTCTATTATCATTAAACCTAAGATAAGTTATTTTTGGCTTTGAAATATATTGTGGAGATTTTTAGCCTAACTTTTAGGGGGAATCTTTTACTAAATAAACCAAACTCCTATTTTTAGGATATGGTTAAGGAGCTGAGAAAATCTTGGGATTTGGCTACTGAAATTTCGTGGCTTTCCATAATTTTTGCCACACTAAGATCTTGTCCTTGTGGCTCAAGCATGCAAAGATCTTGTTACCCCCTCCTATTTAAGAAAGTCCTCCACCTCCACATTCACACGGTTTTCACACAATTTTTCAAACGGTTTTTCACACGGTTTTTCAAAGAGCTTTAACTTGCGAATCATATTTTCAGAAAAACCATCAAAGTATATGTGAAAATTGAGTCATCTTCCTTGGCATACTAGAAGCAAAATTGTACCTTACATCCTCTTATTTAGAAGCACAAAAGTGAGGTGTATTTTCATTCTCTTCTTTCATTAAAGTGAGAGTTGAGTGTGTCCAAGCCTAGGGAGGCTTTGGACGTGTGTAATTCATCTTGGGAAGACAACTACGTGAGTGTGTCCAAGTCTGGGAGACTAGGACGTACTAGTCTAAAGGTAGACAGTTACGTGTGTTGCAATTGTAACAGAGAAGGTTACCATTGTAACATATTTAGCCCGTATAGTGGAAGTGTGTGAAAAATCCTATAGGGTTAGATCGTGGTTTTCACCTCGGTTGGGCTCGAGGTGTTTCCACGTAACAATCTTATGTTCACACTTTTCTACTTATTTCCGCTGCATTTACATTCTCTGGGCACTCTACAAACAGTCAGTCCAAACAAGGTCTAAGTCTGTTCCCAGAAAACTGCGAAAATTTGGCAACACAATTTACCCCCCCTCTTGTATTCGTGTACTCTCAAATCTAACATGTTGATTTGCAGATCTGGAGCAAATAATCAGAACGAATATGCAGGCTCCATCTTCCTTTTTTTTTGGGCCCCAGATTGAAGAACTTGAAGATTTGGAGCAAATAAGAGTTTTTCTTCTAGTGTTGGAGCAATTTTAACAAACAAAATAATAAAAGTTAAAACAATAATTCATAATTGTATATAATATTTCTAAAATAAAAATAGAGCTAATTTTATTCCAAAATTGCTCACCAAACAGTAAGGACTGGAATCTGATTCCATTCCACTTTTCACCAAACAACTGAATTTGAGATTCAAGTTCCATACCCAATCCCCAAAAATTCAAGTTCTGATTCCATTCTATTCCTATTTTCCTCACCAAATAGGCCCTAAGTGTATTCATTTTAGGTTTTTTTTGGTGGGTGTGTCACTTTTCAACGTAGGTCGTGCTTAACAACAACGTTTTGAGCAGCATTTAGTGCTCTGACCAAGGCAATACATTACTCAGTCAATTTTTAGTATTCGTCAACCTAATATTTTGACTAGCATTTCAATAGCATTTAATATTTTAAGTAGCGTTTTTGGAAATCCAACAATATTAATTTTTGGCATTCATAAGTAGTGTTTCATATTTTTATGCCAAAAAATATCCTTTGAAAATTTTATATTTGAAAATTAAGTATATCCTTTTATGTTAATTTATATTAATTAGCGAACCTAATAGGTAAATTTACCGTACACATTTATTTGAACTGGAAAATATATATCATACACATAGGAGTGTGTATTCACACTTGCCATGTATATATATTTTTCTAATGTGTATTTGTCGTATACACAATTTTTAATATGTGGCACTCAAGTGACTGGTGGAGTATGTACCTTCAGGAGTATGATATAGGCTTTGTTTGAACTGCTTATCCAAACAGCTATCTGCTAACAGTTAAATTAGAAATGCTATCAACTACCTAAACAATTGTTAGCTATCTGAACAACTATCGAATATCTAAACAGTTAATTTTGCTGAACATTGTCATAGTCTTGTATGTGTACCTCATTCGTTTTTATATTTTCATCATGATGGTGGTGAATCATAAGAATGCCTACTTATGTGGGCCAAATTTTCTGTCTTTTTAGCCAAAAAATAAGTGTTTCAGGGACACTGGAAGTGCGTCACATTATCAGCAAAATTACTAACAGAAACTTGATGTTTCAGGGTCACATTCAAGAGGTTTCCAATTCATGGTCAAAACTTGTACGGATGTGGTCTTCTTTCTCAGTTTTTCATAGTCAAAATTGTCGATTACATACCTGCTGTAATTTTTATATGGCATGTTTAAATTTTAAAGTTTTGCATAATTAACTTCCAACTTATGCATGCCATTTTAGATTGTTTGCATAGAGAGTGAAATCTTGCATAACTGATCAAAAATATTGCATACATGCATGGTCATATTTCCTACAATACACCCCTTGAGGTGCGGCCCTTCCCCGGACCCTGCGTGAACGCGGGATGCTTGTGCACCGGGCTGCATGGTCATATTTCCTTACGGCAGTAATGTAAAATTTGTACAGCTATTTGAATACTAAAATACAACGAAATACCATCTCCTAAGAAATCATTTTTGCTTCACATGCAAAATTCTCAAACACGTATGCATGCAGGGGATTTCCTTCAAAATGCAAAACTATGCTTAAGGGCCAGATGGAATTGAGTCTAACAAATAGTCTGAGGGCCTATTCTTTTCGTGAAGATGCAACTGTAAGTTATGAAAAAAAGGAATTATAATAAGTTGTAATAAGTTGTAAGAAGATGTAAGAATCTATAAGGAGCTATAAGAAGTTGTAAGGATATATGTAAGCATTTGTTTAATCATTAAAAAAAAATTGTATAAATAGAATTCTTAAATTTGTATGCGTAATTGTTGGTCTTTAATATATAATTTAAAAATAAATTATTTCATGAAAGTAAATCACATGTAATATGTCAATGATATCTATCAAATTAATGTTATGCTATCACTAAAAAATTATTTTTTAACATTATACAAACAGTTTGGTTTATCTACTGTTGTCCTTGTGGATGAGAAGAAACAATCTGGAAATAAAACAATTAATGAAAATAAGCTTTTAAACAAGTTGATTAAATGACAATAAAGTAAAAAGAAAATTGATGCCAATAATCTGAACCATCGGGGACATGGATGCAAATAAGCGAACCTTAAAAAAAATACACGGAACAGTCTAACTTTTGACCTTATTTTTTATAAATAATCTGATCAGAGAAAATTCACACCAGAGCATAACCGAGTCAAATTTATTCAAACTCTTTGCTAGTATATTTACAGAACGTAGGGTCAAAAATCAAATTTTTTGCTTTAATTTTGTCACGTCATATTATTCATGTCGATACCTCCAATAGTTCATATTATCGACGTGACTTTCCCCTAAAATAAATTCAAGCCCACAAATTTATGGAGCCAAATACGTTCCAAACTTGAGTTATTTTGTTAATTAACATTAGCTTCACCTTTCTATAAACAAAATAAAAAAATAATAATTTTTCTTCACAAAATTGAATAGAACTCTTAAAATGAAATTTTATTTAAATTAAACAATTCGAAGTTAATATTGTTAACATGATGCCTCAAATGAGATAGGGGCAACAATTTGAGATAATAGTTACTTATTGTACTCTCCACAATTTTGTTTTTCTGTATAAAAAAAGATATAGTAATCTTAGCAAGGGACCCAATTGTGAATGAATCATGCAATGTTCACTTGTACGATGACAACAACAAAATTGTCACAGATAAACTTACAGATAAAATAGCTAGAATGCTTTTGTCTTTTACAGTTTGACTTATTTCATATATGATTTGCGTTAAAACCCAAACATGAATGCAATTTTTGTATTATAATTTTAAAAGCATTTTAGTTATTTCATCGTTAAGTTTATTCATAATAGTTTGATTGCTATCATCGCACAATTGATCATCAGGTGGCCTATCCACATTTGGGTCCCTTATTGAAATTACTATGCTATAGTTCTATGTAAAATAATAAAATTGTTATTTTTTAAATTTGTTTATAGCGAGGTGAAACTAATGTTAATAAAAAAATCACTCAAGTGGAGAACATATTTAGTTCTACAAATTTGTGGGCTTGACTTTACTTTATCATTATTAATTAACTTGTTTAAAGGTTTGTTTTCACTAATTATATTGTTTCAATATTGTTTCTTGTTATCCAAAACAATAACTATAGAAAAACAAAATTTGCTTATATGATGTTAAAAAGTAATTTGTTTAGTGACGATATAAAATCAATTTCATAAATATTACTAACATATTATACGTAATTTACTTTCATGAAATAAGTTACTTCATCATACATCACAAATCAACAATTATGTAAATATATCTACAAATATATTTATGCAATTTTTTAATAATTCAACAATTGTTGGCATCCATCCTTACAATTTCTTATAATTCCTTATAATTTCTCACAGCTTCTTACATGTTCTCACATGTTCTTACAACTTGTTTACATTTCTTACAGCTCCTCATTACAACTCCTTACATTTTGTTGTGGCTTACAACTACGGGAGCGTGGGACCGAGTACCCCCTGTTGGAACTAGGTTCTAGAATTTGGACCCGGTCGAGACTAGGTCCAATTTGGGCACCTGGTTTCTAAGTAATTTTTTTATTTTTCTTTCATTTTCCCCTAAGAAAATCAGAAGAGAGAGTGACTGAAGAAAGTTAACAACACATATCTGAAACCAAATTCCAAAAAAACAAATTATAAGGCTAAATCAAATATGTAATAAGCAGTAAAGAACATTAACATATTCTAAAATAAACTCAAAGAATTGAAGATAGTGTTAATTAGAAACCCACAAATCAAAATTACAAAACAAATGAGAAACCTAAAAGTTATTTTAATTTACTTGAAATAGCAAGAATAAGAGAAGAAAACCGTAAAAATAATATAAAAACGAATACGTAGTAAGCAATAAGGCTTATGAGGAGAAGAATAAAAATTTTAAGAAAGAGATCCATAGCAGTCAAGATACATAAAGTGTAAGTCGGGGATAAATTCAAAGCAAAAAAGATAGAGGGCTGAACTGAGGTCGTTGGAATTTGGGTTTCAGTATAAAATATACATCACTTGAGGAATAAGGGTTTTGTACTTTTTATATTTCTTATCAAAATTCTTTAAATTTTGACCGGGAACCAAGTACTAGTCTAGATCCGATTTTGAAATTTTAGGACCCAGTACCAGACTGGGTTATAATAGAGTCTTAAATTTTGGAACCGGTCCACCAGGATCCGGCTCCATAATTTCCTGGCCAAAACAGTTTTGGGTCTGAAATCAGCACCCATATTTTTTGCTCATCCCTACTTACAAGTACATTTTATTGTTGAGAAAAAAAAAAGCCTAAGATATAAGAAAATACAAGTTATAGCCTAAATGCTCACTATCGTGAAAGGAACCGGACCTGAATATGAAAAAGTTAAAGCATGCCCTAAAATCAATTTTCCTGTTTACTAATAATTTTCAATTCCGATGTCCATTTTTGTACCTTGGTGGGATGCAATATTTCAAATTCAAAAAAAGGAAAAAGAAAAAAAAGAAAATTCAAGCCCAGAATGTGGAAAACGGTTGAGAACAACCATGTATTGTGAGGCTCCATTGCTCGGGTGTGATTATTCTCATACACTGCAGTTCATATTGATAATGAAAAGGGGTAACAGAACTCGGGGTATTTAGCAAGCAAATGTTAATTATTAATTACTATCTATTTGTATTAATTGTTTAAATTAGATATTTTAAAAAACATATTTGGTATAAAGATAATTGTTTGTGATGAAATTGTGAATCAAAAAACTAATTCCCAAGAACTAATTCCAAATATTTTTCCCAATGGTGAAACGATCACTTTAGACTTTAGATATAAAGACAAAGGGAGACAATCAAAGAGAAGCAGCCTTTAAAATTAGAAATGAGACTTTCTAATTTCAAAGTACTTTAGATCTCATATTAACGAATGAGATTTAGACATGTCATCATAGCACAACTCACTTGTGACTCTACCATTGATTTCTCTCTCCCACGTCTAATAACCCAACCACCGTCAGACAATCACTTAAACATTAGCTTAAACTTTTAGTTGAGATGGTTCTCAAACGCGTTATCAAAGTCTTTCTCATCAAAAAGTCTCGAGTTTGAATCCCAACAACCCCTATATTGATTTATTGCGCAATGTACGGGGATACTTCTCAACAGCCACACTTCAAGTCCGAAGAGCATTCGCATGAGGTGGTGTGTTAGTGTATAAACTTATTCCAAAACCTTTAACCATCAGTTTAAACTTTTGGTTGAGATGGTTCTTGAACAACACTGGTCGTCAACGAATCACCTTCAGGCATTTCCCACACACTTGTGACCACGTTAGGCATTTCGCAAAACGAGGTGAGTCCAATGAGGCTGAGTGGGCCTTGGGCAAGGAACTGAGCTAAGGACGAGACAAGCCTGCAACAACAATACAGGCCCGAAGATCTGGTTGTTCTCCCACGCATACACCTTAACTAAATTAGGTGCTTGCACAAACCTAGATTCAAACCTTGATTTTCAAATCAAATATTATTTTTATCTGATAATTTATCAATTTGTAACAAGTGTGAACAAGAAATTTTCCTTTTTTTTTTCAAGGTGTTTACATTTGGGGTCCAAGTATGACTCATTCCCACGAATTTGTTTTATACATAGAACGTAGACTCATAATTTTCTAAGCACAGGTCAACCCTACCACCCTATAAATAGTGAGAACTGGGCATTTATGTAGCCAAATTACCCCCACCAGAAAATCCTTACCTAGATCATGAAAACGGAGGGAAGCTGGAGGAAAAAGGAGCTACCAAATGGAAGGCTTAGAATTGTCGGGGAAGAAAGATAAGAGACAGAAAAAGAAGTTGTGGTTGGTTTACTGTCGCAGGAGAGATTACAAGAATGGTCAGTTCTACGCTAAGCATGTATTCTAAAGATTTGATCTATGCCTGTGCTAGATACTGGATTATTGGGGTAGTCTCTCCCGCGTCAGTAAACCTATCTATACTTCTATGTAAGTTGAAATGTAAATACATAAGTTTCGTACACCTCTTCTGGAATTGGTAAGTATTATATCTTTTTTCGACGGTTCACAT
>NCQV01109528.1:4866-24181 GCA_002740545.1 Lophocereus schottii | reverse complement strand
ATTGAAAGCCCTTACAAATATCCCTTGCTTACTCCTTTATGTTGCTTGGAAGAAGCTATCCCTACACTTCTTTTCTTCAACAATTATTTACATATATGGGTCCCACTAGTTATGGGGAGAACCTTACAGACCTCGTCTTTCTCAACTTAATTGGCGGGTAATACAGTACCACCTTCGAAACAATTTTTCAAATTCTTGATTGATATGACTCGGGTCATCATATCAGATCAATTATCATTGTTATAAAGTTTTTCGTGTTGTTGGAATTTATCTTCCAACACCTCTCGAATCTTGTGGTAGCGAATGTCTATATGTTTTGAACAGGCGTGAAAAGTGGAATTCTTGCCTAGATGCATTGCACTCTGGCTATCGCATTGTAGTGTATATTTTTTTTAGTTGTGACATTGTTCAAGTAAAAAACTTTTCAACCACAAAATCTCTTTACATGCTTTAGTAGTTGCAATACATTTGGCCTTGCTAGTCAACAGAGCCAAACATTTTTTGAGCTTTGATCGCCAAGGTAAACATCTCCCTATATAAGAAGTCATATACCCTGATGTAATTTTTCTGAAGTCAGTGTCACCAGCTATATCACCATTAGTATAACTTTCTAACACCGATTTTTCCCTTGCCAAAGCATAAGAAGTTTTTTATAGATATCGCAATATTCATGTTACCGCTAATCATGTTCTTCCTTGGCTCAGTTAAAAATCAACTTATGGCATCCATTGCTAAGTAATACCGGGACCTGATACATATCATAGCATATATGAGACTACCAACAGCAGACGAATATAGGACATTTTTCATCTCTACCATTTCGTACTCTGTTGTTGGAATTTACTTTGTGGTCAGCTTGAATGCAGGAGGCGGCACACTAACGGACTTGGGTTTATTCATGCTAAACCTTTTCAGCAACTCTTTAATATATTTCTCTTTGGATAGTCATAATAACCTCTTGGATTAATCTTGGGTTATTTTTATTCTAGGGTTTTAATTTGCTGATCTTAAATCTTCCATGTCAATTGACTAGCTCAATGCTTTCTTGAGAGGATCAATTTTCTTTGGGTAATGGACAACAATTTGTTGTTGAGATAGGCTGATGGGTGCTAGCATATCATATTTTATATTCATCTTTTGCCTGATAGTAGCTCATAATGTAGTATTTTAGGACTTGGCATGTTCTATTCAACGTTTGTAGGAAATAAATCAGGTTGAGCAGGTAGCTGCTTCATAGAAAAGTTGCAGAGAATTTAGCTAAAAAGTGATGAAAGATTGACAACTAAGCTGTAGAGCATTCAAGGTGAAATATCCCAAAGCATTATGAAACTTCATGGTCATGCTTTAGGACTTCAAACTTTTGCTCAATGCCTCAACTATCAACAACTCGCTTTGGTACTCACTGTAAATCCTACGATACTTCCACAGGATTTGCATGAATATTGAAAGCCGCCTATGAGCGTTGATCCGAATAGGCACCGATAACACTTAACACAACTGTTTGTGTTAAGGAACATGACCTGTGCCCCTTGCTGTAGGCTGTTGTGATTTTCTGCAAGTATACGATTTATCGTTATGTGAATTACGGGTATCGTCCTCAGAGATGGAGTATGAGATTTGGTTACTAAAAATTCTGAACAAATTAAAAATTAAATGCTAATTTACCAACTCCAAAATCAAGTTATTCTACCAATTACTAAACTAAGTAAGCAATATTAATTCATGGAAATTGAAGCCCTCAGTTACAAAGACGAGCAATACAAGGCAATTGAGGAACCAAACTATAAATAATTTGATCCTACCAACACTTAGCCGTAATTATTTCATAAATCTTGAATTAGCAAAATAGAGGAAACGAATGAACCCAGCAGAGCAATCAAAAGCAAGGCCTAAAGAAAATCGATTCAAATCTCGAATTCTCTGCTCCTTATGACTTGAAGTTCTTGATTAAATTACCCAAATTGACAATTTGAAGCTCTTAATTCTGAGAATGAAAGAAGTAGAAGGCAAGAAAAGAAAACTAAACCCTAATTCTTGAAACTTCAAACGAACGAAAAAAAGCAATATTGATCTGGCAATTCAAGCTACCCTACTCTCTACTCTACTCTCTATGCTAATCTGCTTGAACCCATCCTATGCTCTGCTTCGGCCTCCATTAAAGCTTGCTGCCAACCCCGCAGCACCCTTCATTAACTCGAAATTAATCTTCCCCCTTTACTGGTTAAACCGTCAAACTGATGATTACAGCGAAAGATAACGCTAGGTAGAATTAATTGGATAAATAATGGAGGAAGATGAAAGAGACAGTGCTGCGGTTACGGTGGAGGAAGCTGAAGGGCATGCCCCTGTTTTCTCGATCTGGGTTGCAGGACTCGGCGAAGAAGAGGAAGAAAAGGGATGGGGGAGGGCTGTCATGTGCCTCGCACATGATGAGATAAAGTGAAGGAAAAATGGAGGCAGGCTGGACCGGGACAAGGGAAAATGGAAGCTCGGCCGGCCCACGAAAAGATAGAAAGAGGAAGAAAGAGAGAAGTCTGGGCTTCGGGACTGCTGGGCTTGCACGCTGGGCCATGCTTGGGCTGACGCATCTTCTATTCTTTTTTTTTTCCTCTGCTTTCTCATTTGATCCCAACTTAGCACTTGTTTGAGTAAATTTATTTATTTTCTTTATGTTATTTCCAACTCCTGCAAAATAAACAAAAATATTATTAAAAATCTAATTTAACAATTTATTTGGAGCAAATATTAGATGATAAAAGGGTATAAAATATCATAATTTCAGGTTGAACATAGGTAGTCGAGGCTTAAGGCATGACCGTGCTTGGTTTTGGTTGCACGTGCAAATTTCTCGCCTTTCTTTCCTAAGGCATGACACAGGCACCCGTGTCCAAAACCAGAGCCCATGGCATGCCGACCCTAAGGTCCTTCATAAGTGTGATGTGTGCATAGTTTATGAGAGAGATTTTTGGGTTACGTTTTAGAGCCAGATTTAGTTTTGGGTTAGCCCCTAAGAAACCCAAGTAGGAGCCAATAAATTAGGTCAATTAGGATTTACTTGGTCGGATTCAGAACATGTTCATTTTCAAGTTCATTCAAGCAATCAAGACTAGGTTTTCGTCTCCCTTTCACTCTTTTTCTTTCATGTTTTATTCTTGTTTCTCTCATTGGATCACATCATTTACATTATGTTTAGCTTAAATATTTGGTTATCATTGTGATTTTGTCTTTTGCTATTGCTTTAATCTTTGGTAGATTGGGTATATTTCTCCATTTCATGCTTGTTAGTTTAGTTGTTGGTTTAGTTTACTGTTGGTTTTATTGTGTTTTGGTGCTGATTTGTAATTTGTTTTTGTCATCTTAGATTGTAATTAGCCCATTGATGACTATTTAGTCTTGAATTGGACTCAACTACACCTAATCTATACCTTCAGTTCAATGCTTTCTCTCACGCCCGCTAAATATTTGATGAAATATTTGAAAGAGCTTTAAGCCAAATTTTTGGGTTGTTGACTTAGCCTAAAAGATGAGGTCAACTAGCTATTGGGAAGAGAAAGAGTACTCAAGATTTTGACATGAAAATAGTATGGATCCTAGCTACGTCTAAGGTTTGTTAATCTCATTGTCTAGTTGGGCTAACCCCATGAAAATAGCCATGGCCAAAGGCACGTCCGGGCTTGGTTTTGGTTGCCCTTGCATATTTCTTGCCCTTCTGGGCTAAGGCATGGCACGAACACCCATGTCCAAAACCGTGGCCCGTGTCATGCCAACCTAGATAAGCACAATTTGTGCATATGTTAGGGGAGAGATTTTTGGGTTACGTTTTAGAGACAAGTTTAGTTTAGAATTAGCCCTATGAGGGGGTAGTAAATTAGGTAGATTAGGATTTTCTTGACTGGATTCAAAACTTAAACATTTTAAAGTTCATTCAAGCAATCAAGGGCCAGGTTTTCTTCTCCCGTCGTCTCTCTTTATTTCAAGTCTTATTCTTTTATCTCTTGTTAGATCACATTAGTTTATATTATGTTTAGCTTGAATGTTTGGGTTGTATCGTGATTTTATGTTGATTAGTTCCTTTAATCTATGCTTTTTTTCTCAATTTCATGGTTCTTCCGATTAGTTGTCGCCATAGTTTGTGGGTTTTATTTATAGTGTTTTGGTGATGATTTGTAGCTTGCTTTTGTTAGTTTGGATTGTGATTAGCATTTGGATTAGTCCCAACCACACCTAATCTATACTTTCAATTTAGAGTTTTATCTCACGCCCTCCAAATGTTATATGAAATGCGTTATAAAACTTTTACCCGTATTTTTTTGCCATTGTATTGCAAAAGGTGGCGTTGATTACCGACTTTCGGAAACAGAATAATCGATATTTGGACATGAAAATAATCCAGATCCTATCTAGGTCCAAGGAATGCTAATCTCATGGTCTAATTGGGGTGGTTAAGCCAATTAGACTAACCCGCAACCCTCAAAAGAATTGTGAATATAATGTGGATCCGATTATTTTAATAAGATATTAGCTATAAATTAACTTAAGATAGTTTCACCATGCATGATATTTTTTACAGTAAACTAAGCATATGACAATCCTAGGAAGAGAATGAGGTATTTTCCTTAATAGAATCCGATGGGCATTGTGAAAAATTGTAATCCATATAAAGTTTCTGTCTAATACATAAATTAAATCTACGTATCACATGGGTATAATGGTAGCTGAAAATAATAACTTAATATCATTAATACTACTGTACTGTCATACTAATTAGCCAAATAGGGTAACCATTCAATGTTGTGCCTAAATGATTAAACTACTTAATTGTTTTCATAGATTAAGATTACCTTACATCCAATCAAACACTGCATAGGTTGATTATAATTCGATCTCTTTACAAATCTAATTTCTCTGTTCTAGGTAATTAGTTCCGTTTTAAAGTGCAAGTCTATTAGGGAACTACAAATGATGAATTCTAGCTCAGACCACATCCTGACACCAAGCATCTTTTTTAAATTTTTTGGTAAGTAGGCCTTGCCCACTGGACGTCAGAGGGGTACCCAGTAGATTGGAATAGGCTACGAGGTAAGGGATACCAAAGCGCATACAAGAAGTCCAGGAATGAAACCCATCCGCAAAGTGTCTATGCATGCATCCGACATTTTTCATTGATTATGGAATTTGTGGGATAAGGTAATTTGTTATAAAATATACGAAGATTGGTTTCATTGTGAACAATTTGGTAACAACATTGACTGAATTCTGTAATATAATTTTTTAAATATTTTATATTGCAAAGCTGTATGTTATTAACCTTTATTTGCCACTTTCTAGCCTTTTCTTCATGATCAAGTTTAGTTCCAACAAATTCAATTTCGATTTTTTTATATAATTTCTTGACCATGGCGGCTAATGTGTCCACCATTCTTAACAGAATTTTTACCTTCATCTAGTGCACCAGTTGGCTATAGTTTCAGAAAAACTATTTTAAACATAGTTTAGGAAATTTTCGGCAGTCTATAAAGTATTCAAGTTTAGGATACTATTCATACCCCTCTTCCAATATTTCTTCTCTGTTTCGAGCTCCATCTATGCTGAGCTAATTAGAGTTAAGCTAATCTCTTCAAATGGTGTGATTCTCTTCGGGATGAGCCCAAAAGAAAAATTGGTGGCTCGTCCTGTTGGAATTTATCTAGGTCTTATAAAATAGGTATTCTTTTTAAACGACCAAACCCTTCCGGTTTCAGAATTGCATTATTAACTAAATTGGAATCAAATTAATCAACATTGAGTTCTTCTCTAATATCATTGATTCACTTCCAGCCACCAATTCATCATATTTCTTATCCAGTTTTCTCTTTACTTCTTCCAAGGAACAACATCTAGATCCTCTAGTTTAATTAGGTTTTATTTGTTTGTATATTTCTTCTTCTATCTGGACGTTATTTGTCCTTTTATTATCATCAGATAGTACTTCTTATTTATCTACTATTATACCCACGATCTTATTTAATTTTTCTGCATTTTGCTCTTATCAAACATCTTTTGTAACTTCTTGAGACTATAATGCTCATATTCCACTTCTTTCTCTTGTTATTTCTTCCCTTTTCCAATGATTTTTTAACTTCTTTATCGATTTTTATAGCTTGATAAGGAAATGGATTTTATTTTTTAGATTTTGGTAAGGAGATTTGTGTTGAAATGAAGCACTAATACCTAGATAAGCTTTTCCACTATGTCAAACTTCATTGATTAAGGAATGATGGAGTTTGTTTACCTCCTTAACTTCAATCATTTTTTCTACTATTTCGTTTTTAATTCTAAAATTATCTCAGTGATATAGTTTAATTGCAGTGTTATCGAAGTGGCTCACTCTTGGGTGTGTACAATACGAGAATAATTTGCAGATAAACAACTGAATGATAATTCAAGCATTCCATGCAATTAATAAGCTTAATTAATAATTAATTGGCTTAATTAATAATTAATTTACTTAATTATCTTAACTATTTATTTTGCTAATGTGGCTCTAATATCCGTTAAAACAAGGCCTTGACTACTACTTATAAAATTAATGTCATGTGCATAAGTTCAAAAGTTTCGAAAGTAAGTTTTTCAAGATTGGAATAGAATATGCAAAACTTGAAAAGTTTAGAGTATATGTAAAATACGAAGGGTGGCTAAAAATCCATTTGTAAACTTTGAGGTACTAAAATATTACCATAAAAAACAACGGGTTGGAATTATTAATAAGTCATAACTCAAAGTAACTGAACATTGATCACCACGCTATTGGTCGTCCTAGATTCATTAAACTTGCCTTTCCAGTTCACTTTTTGATCTTAAAGATTAATCTTGCAAAGATTGTGTAAGACGGATATTAGACACCCTTGCAAATATCCCTTGCTTACTTCTGTAGGTTGCTTGGAAGAAGCTATCACTGCACTTCTTTTCTTTAACACTTACTAGCAAGTACAAGTCCCATTAGTTATGAAGGGAACCCCACAGGCCTCCTCTTTCCCGACTTAATTGGGGGCATTACACAAGCACCTTTGAAACAATTTTCTGAGTTTCTTGGTGTATGTGACCTTGGTTATCATGTCATACCTATTTTCATCTGTATGTAGTTCTTCAAGTTGGAGTAGTTTATCTTCCAACACCTCCCAAATCCAGCGATAGCAAATGTTTATATGTTTTGAACGGGGGTGAAAAGTGGAATTCTTTCCTAGATGCATTGGACTCTAACTATCACATCGTAACACATATTCTTCTTGCTCGTGGCATAGTTCAAGTAAGAAATTTTTTACCCATAAAATCTACTTACATTCTTTATTAACTGCAATATATATGGACTCGCTGACCGATAGAGCCAAACATTTTTTTGAGCTCCTACCGCTATGGTATACAGTAGTAGTCAAGTACCTTGATGTGACCTTTTTAAAGTCGGTCTCACCTACTACATCAACATTTGTGCAACCGTCTAATGTAGGTTTCTCCTTGCTAAACCACAAGCACTTTTCATGTGTTTCCTCGAAGATATTGTTGTATTCGTTTTACCTCTATTTACTGTTCTTTCTCTATCTAGGTCAAGAATCGACTTTTGACACCCTCTATGTAAGTAATACCATGCCTCGTACATATTGTAGCATATATGAGACTACGAACAATGGAAGAATATGTGACATTTTTCATCTCTAGTTTGTCTTTCTCAATCGTTGAATTTTGCTTTGTGCTTAGCTTGAGTGCAGCAAGTGGCATGCTAGTGGACCTGGGTTTATTCATGTTGATTCTTTCCAACAACTATTCAATATATCTCTCTTTGGATTACCATAATAACCACTTGGATGGCACGCTAGCGGACCTGGCTTTGTTCATGTTGAATCTTTCCAACAATTGTTCAATATAGGTCGCTTTGGATCACCATAATAACCTCTTGGATCGATCTCAGGTTATTTTCATTCCAAGCATTTGCTTTGTTAATCCCAAATCTTTTATGTCAAGTGACTTGCTCAATGCTTTCTTTAGAACATCATTTTTTTTTTTTTTGGGAATCATTCCCAACAATTAGGATGTCGTTGACATAGGCTAATGGTAGCTGAAATGTCATATTTTATATTCCCCTTTCACCCAGTTGTAGCTTGTCATATAGTATAATTTTATGATTTTTGCTTATTTTATTTAACTTTAGCAAGAAATAAGTTGCGCTGCGCAAATAGGTGGTTCGTAGAAAATTTGTCGAGAATTTGGCTAAAAAGTGATGACAGATTGACAAGTGCGCTTCAGAGCATTCAAGGTGAACTATCCAAAAGCATTATGGAACTTCATGACCATGCTTTAGGAGTTCAAGCCCTTGCTCCATGCCTCGGCCATCAGCTACTGATTTTGTACTCACTGCAAAGCCTATGGTGCATCCACAACATTAGCATGAATGTCCGCTATCTAACCACGAGCGCTGACCCGAACAAACACCAACCTGAACAAGCACCAATAACACCTAGTATAGCTAGCTGTGTCAAACAAAACAACCCATGTGCCCTTGGCACAGGCAACGGTGGCCAAGCCATGACCGTGCTTAAGTTTGGTTGCATCTATCGATTTCTCGCCCTTCTAGGCTGACGCCTGAAACAAGCACCTGTATCCGAAAGCCCAACTCGTGTCATGCTGACCTTAGGGTCCATTTATAAATGGGATGTGTGCATAGTTTGGGGGGAGCTTTCGGGGCATGTTTCAAAGCTAGGTTTAGTTTAGGGTTAGCCACTAAAAAACTCCATCAAGGGCTAATAAATTAGGTGAATTAGGATTTACTTGGCTGGATTCAAAACTTATGCATTACAAAGTTCATTCAAGCAATCAAGACTCAGTTTTCTTCTTCCTTTGTCTCTCTTTGTTTTCATGTTTTATTCTTGTTTCTCTCATTAGATCACATTGGTTTATATTATATATATCTTAATGCATGGTGTTTAAGGTGATTTTATGTTTGTTAGTTCCTTCAATCTATGCTAGATTAGGTTTACTTCTCGATTTCATGCTTGTCAATTTAGTTAATAGTTTAGTTTATTTTAAGTTTTTTGTGTTTTGGTGATGATTTGTTCCTCGTCTTTGTTAGCTTGGATTGTAATTAGCCCCTTGATAACTAATTAGTCTTGGATTAAGCCCAACCACACGTAATCATGTGGGTGAATACTAGCTAGTACTTTATTTAGGTCAAATAATGACAATTAATTTAGTCATGGTTATAAAGTTATCGTAATTTTTTACATCATTTAAATTTTAGGCAAATATGTACTCTCAGTCTGTTTCTCTCTCTCTTTCTCTCCCCTCCCCTATATATGTATATGAAAGTTTTTTCTGCCAAAATTAGTTATCCGAATTGTTTGAAAGTTAGTTAGTTATGGAATACATGGCATCGCACTTATCGGCAAGGGATTGGAGGGAATGATTTTTCATTCAAATAATAATCTAGCTACAGATATAAGTGAGGGAAAACTATTTATACCTATAAGTGTGGTGCATGATGCAGTCTTTCAGGGATCTAAAAGTGGGTACTGTACTATTTGTTATGCTTATGAAACGTGGCAAATATTTTTCCACTGGTGTCCTATGTACACTTACCTTAAATGTGGAGAATAGACCTTGCAATGTGTTCAAGTGTAGAAGGAGGCAATTTTAAACGTGGATGGATGGAACATGTCTTGTAGAGTGGGTGGTCTTTGATAGTTCAACTGATCATCTCTAATTGTCGGTGTAACTTGGATCCAATCCACTTAATAAGATATTGATTATAGATTAACTCACGAGAGTTGCACCAGACTTGATATTTTTAATAATAAAATAAGTATACAATGATCCTAGGAAGAGAATAAAGTATTTTTCTTAGTAGAGTTCAAAGGGCATTCTTCAAAGTGTATAATCCACATAAAGTTTTTTGTCAAATGTATAAATTAAATTTTGGTTCGCATGGTATAATGTTAGCAAAGAATAATAACCTAATATCATTAACACCACTGTAGTTTCTTAGTAAATTAGCCAAATATGGTAGGACGATACCATCCAATATTGCATTGCCTAAATGATTGAACTATTTAACTAAGTTCATTACATTGAGATTATATCATATCCAAGCAAGGTTTTTCATAAGTTGATTATAATTCGACCTCTTCACAAATTGTAGTAGTTTTCCTGTTTTAGGTAATTAGTCCCATTTGAAGGAGCAATTTCTTTTTTTTTTTTGGGTTAAGTGGGCCTAGCCCACTGACCTCCTATCTCATGTTACCCAGTATGCCAAAGACTAGACCACTAGGTAGTGGATATCAAAACCTAGACAAGAAGTTCGGTAACGAAGCCCATCCACAAAGTGTCTCCCTGATCCACCACAGATTTTATATCCCCTGGATTGAACGCGGCTGGCAAAGGTGGGAGTGCCAGCATCTAATCAGACAAACCAAGTGCTGTTCGGTATCCCAGCACTAAGAATTGATCAACACTAATGTCTCTGAGGACAAAAATGATCAGAACGATCCTAGTAAGTCAGCTCTCATCCAAATCTCAAATGAGCGGCGCTTATTATGCGTGTGAATGAGTTGAGCTCCACCGCGCATTTGGTGAGTTGAGCAGTTGAGCTCAGCAAGTGTGGTTCAAGCCCAAGCCTAAATGCCACTTGACGATATGAACTATATGTGAATATGTCTCAGAAGCTCACCCTTGATTTGGCCCAAATACAACTCTAGCCACAATCCAAAGGTTTGCATTTCTTATGCATTGATATTTATTCGTGAAAAAATTCAATCGTAATAATGATTGCAACTAGCTCATTATATAGTGTTGATATACTCATCTAGGACGTGCCAGGTCATACCTGACTTTGTAAGTATGCTTATTCAATTAGTATATTTTTGTTTACTCTTAAACATCACCCCTAATGGTTGACATTGAGAGTTCAGATATGTTTGGACCCACATTTAACTCTTCTTATCCCTTATGTTATAATTATGTCGTATTATCCATTAAAACTCCTAGAAATAATTAGACAGAGAAATAAAAAACCACCTCATCTAAAAATTTTGCCTAACAATATTTTGGCTTTTAGGTGAAGAAAAATATCACCTAGATTTGTTTGTCGTTTCATAAAGGTGACATTGTTAATAGTTTGGTGGCTAATGACATCAAAATAGCTAATATTATTATGCTTTCCTTTTTTCTTCAACTCAAATATGAAATATTAGAAATTTTGGTACAACACAATAAGAGAGCCATATATACAAGATAATACTATCTCTAGATTAAAACAAATGGACCAAATTGATTTCATTTGTCACAGTTAAGAGTCTAAACCACTACTAATATTTATGTGGTAGTAAAATTATTTTACCTAATGTATATTCTGTTGTGATATGTTATCTTACTTCAATCATATGTCCTCTTTCTGTATTAATTGTGGCAACATCTTTGAAAGTGTTTATTGTAAATTTACTACTGACTTCGTCCATAAAATATAATTAGTACTATTCAAGAAAATTACTTGATAATAAATTTGGTTCCGATTAGGTTAATTGACATTAAAATTTTTATTATTATTTTAAAATAAATTAATAAAAATATAGAACCGTCCATGACATGATCCTTAAGGCTAATTTTATGGTTATAAGTCTTAATTATAAATACATAGTGTACACCCGTACACCTGATCCTGCGTTATGCAATGTCCATGTTTTTACTTTCGTAATGTTATAAACACCAATCTTCAAATCAGATAAACATTCATTTTTGTTTTGCCGTTGTTAAAGGTCCACATCATTTCATTTCCAGGATTTGAGAAGAGTCCAAACCAACAAGTAAAGTTGTAAGCATTTGGTCCACGTATTGACATCATGTCTATCATCAGCAACTAAACAGAAGACGCGCACCGGAAACACCACGTCTGGGGCCCATCCGCATTCAGCGGTCAATCTTAATGAGATAAGCCGTTACGTGTTCGACCACTTTTAAAGTGTCAATCAACGATCCAAGCCAAATTTTTGCTAGGTCTGAGGTCGCTTTCATCTATTCATTTATTTTTTCTGAGAACCAAATAAATAACTTTTTTTTTTACAACGTAGGCTGGCCTGATAAAAATTCAGATCTAGATCAATACGATTTGATCAAATTTATCACCTGCTCAACATCATGATACCCTAACTTTGTTCGTATAGTAATTCAAACAAGTCAAAGTATATCCACACCCGGACCCAGAAGTGCAAATTGTTTGTATAGCAATGTTCGAATCTGGTTGTCTAGATGGCCGATTGCAAATCCGAAAAGGCCTTCTATTTTTGGTATTTGATGACCAAATTCGAATGTCCAAATGAACGAATTACTGGGGAATCCTTTTCTATTACTTTTTGACCATTTAACTACATTGTGACTTTAAAAAAATCCTACGTTCTATGTCTAGTAACATTATCAGCTTATTTGACCTTTTTAAGATCGAGTTTATCATTCCAGTTCACAAATAATCTTCCATCAAGGCAGTATTTGATTATTGGTCTATGATTAGACTTGAATTTGCTTCAAAAAATAGAAAAAACTGGAACATGAATTTGCATACCCGAATTTGAACCCCGATTGCAAGCACGACATTTTTGAATGACCAAATTGAAAATGTGGACATAATTATTATGACTGTACATTTTATTTGAGAATCTGGCAAATCTGAATATTCAGATGAGGAACATTTTTGCCTAGCCCACAACAAGAAAGGGCAAACATCCAAAGTCGTATGATATTGGGATAAGCTTGTACGTATGTACATAATTCATTTGTTGTTGCCATCGTCAATTTTCATCCCGCTGGCATACTGAAAGAGTGAAAGCTTGTGACTAATATACTAATACTCTAGTGCATGTTTCTGAAAGTACAAGGAGAAGCATTTACTAATACGGTGGACCTGGCAAACATATTGCTTGAATAAGATTTTTCGGGCAAAATTATGCTCAATTGGGGTTAAAGAGATCCTAGTTATATTTGATTGAAGTCATTTTTTTATTTATATTGATTTTGAATCTATTAATATTTGTTCAAATAAAATTATTTTGCAAAGCAAAGCAACTTTGAATGAAAAACTCAACCGCCAACACTCCATATCAATATTCGATTTAAATACAAATTTTAGCAAGTGAGAGAACTTGTTCATAAAATATTTAATGGATACCCTTGAGAAAAACCTTCGAGTTGGATTTCATCCGTCAAGTTTAATTCCCTTGCTTCCAAAATAACTTTATTTCGAATGTCAAATTAGATTAATTTTTGTTTTGGTTGGCTGAGTTGGATTGATTTAAAGTTACTTTAATTAATTAGAATAGCATGCATGGATTAGGTTATAGATCTAGACCAGCAAATCGGGGCCCCCTCGGGGAGGGCAGGTGTGCCACCGTGGGGACTGGGAACCTACCTCGATAGATCGTGAGCAAGGTTCAATTATTCTAATTCCCGCAGCTGGGCGTGGCTGGCCAGTCAAAGATGAATGCTTAAAATTCACTATAAAAAGCAGGGGGCAAAGATCCCTTGGACTCACTCAAACTTTGTAACTACTATTTTTCACAACACAAAGGCCAATCTAGCATCACACTCCTAGGAATTACCAATGGCTGGGCAGCAGGAAGTGAAGTTACATGGAATGTGGCGCAGCCCATTCAGCCGGAGGATAGAGACTGCCCTTAAATTGAAGGGCATACCCTATGATTACGTACATGAAGATCTCCCAAACAAGAGCCCTGATCTACTCAAATACAACCCTATCTACAAGAAGGTCCCGGTCCTCGTCCACAATGGGAAGCCCATTGTGGAGTCTCAGGTCATCCTTGAGTACATTGATGAAACTTGGCCTGGTGGGTACTCCATCTTGCCTCAGGACTGTTATGAACGTGCGATGGCTCGTTTCTGGGCTAAGTTCATTGATGATAAGGTAATATCTTTTCTTACTAGTGTTCTATCCTACCGAGAACATAGAAGGTACAACAATTAGGCAAAGTATTTTACTTGGGTAAACTCTGTAAGGAATCTCATTCGGGTCATAATTTTAATACCTGAGCTTGACTCGGTACACACCTATATCTGATCAACTAGCTATCTAATTTATAAATGACATGTAATAACAACTAAAGTAATTTCTCCAAAAGAGTCCCAAAAGTGGTCGAAGACACTATAAGCTTGAAAATATGTATTAAATTTTTGTTTAAAATTCTTGAAAGTTTTGGAGACAAACGCCCATAAAAACTAATCCGCATTATCTAATCCTAAGCAAATTGGAAAATTGCAGTAAACGGTTTGTAGATTCAGCAATCAATATCGATGCAGTTTGTGGTTTGTAGTAATGAATTGCAGAGCACTAAGCTTATTCCTTGTTGCACTACAGTGCGTGCCAGCAGCAATGAAAGCAACCTGGGGGCCACAGCATGAGCAAGAGAAGGCATTTGAAGAAGTTCAAGAAAGCCTGAGCTTCCTCGAGAAAGGAATTGAGGGTAAAAAGTTTTTTGGAGGGGAGAGCGTGGGGTTCGTAGACATAGTCGGCAATGTCATCGCCCATTGGCTCATGACAATGCAAGAAGCAGCAGAGAAGGACATGCTCACAAAGGAGAAGCATCCTTGCTTGTATAAGTGGGCTCAGGAATATACAGGCTGTAGTGTTATCAAAGATGAACTCCCCCCAAGAGACATCTTGGTTGATTTCTTTAAGGCTCGGATTCAGGCTTCCAAGACTGCAACGTAATAGTTATTCGCTTATTAGACATGTGTGGTCCATTGGCTAGGCTACTAGCAATGTTGACTTTCTTCCCACTATCTTCTTTCCTTGTTACTTGTGTAATATGTAACAATGTGGATTCCGCTATGGATGGAGTTGAGATTGTTGAGACATGCTCAATCTTGTCGATGGAAAGTTTTAGTACGAGTTCTGACTTAATTATTATGCGCAATTGGTTTGTTAATGTTTAAAGAATAATTCAATCAAAAATTCAAATTGATTGCCAAAAGTTTAGGAATGGATTCCATATTCCAACACGCCTCATAACAAGAAAGTGCTTTGGGCTTGGAATGCAAATGTTGCAAAAACTCTTTCTTACCTTAAGCAATAATTCAATATAAGAGTTGTTGAGATTCGAATCTAAGTCTTCTTTCTCATAAATGCTCTCATATCATGTTCGAGAACCGATTCGATCAAAATACTAAACTAATGATGTTCAAGGCTTAGGAATAGATTATGTACTCCAACAATAATGGATGCCCCGCTAGAAATATTAATTTTCTTTATGCAGTCTTTCTTTCTATAACGTTGCTGTATCAATAATGTGGATTGCGCTACGCAAGGGGTTAAGATAGCAAAGATGTGTACAAGCTACTCCATGAGAGAGTTTTAGTACGAGTCCAGCTGAATGATGTCCTCTAATTTCACGGTTTGATTTTCCTCCAACCGCCATTATTATTTCTTTCCTAAAGGGTAATGATGACATCGCTTTAAGTTGTGATCTTAATCTCTGGATTTGAATTGCAGGGAGTAGCAATAGAGGATTTGTAGGGATATACATGTAATTTTATTGTACTATATTCGTATATATATACAAGGTCAGGAGCCCAGGTTGGGTAGGCTATTCAATCACTAAATCTCACATGGTATTAGAGCCAAAATAAATCTAAAATTTTTCTTTCGCTCCTCTCCTTTCTCACTATAGCTAGGGTTTTATTTTGGTATCTTCTTCCCCAAGTAATTCTGTAATACCCGTATTCTTTGTTTTTCGTTAAGCTAACTACATTGCCTTTTTACGTTATAAAATCATATTTTAGCAACTATATGAGTGGAATTATTATTGATATGCTTATGTGAGCGATAATTTTGTTAAAAAGAATTATTATTATTATTGATTTTAAATTTTATTCGTGCTAATTTGTGCCATTAAATGGTACCGATAGTGTAATTTAGTTATTTTACAAGTACGATTAGGTTGTCAACCTTAGAATTACTTCGTGGTTTATTAAATCGAACCTAGATATATTTGGGAATGAGTAATCGACGGAAGGTCGTATTATCTACTTGGGTTTAGAGTATGAAGTACGGGATTAGGCTAGTGGTGTTATCTATTTAGCAAGTTGAACCAAAAAAAAGAGAGAAGGGGGGAATTTCTGTAATTGCGCATGGCCCCCCTTTTTCTTCCTCCTCGAGACGCGAAACCCCCCCGACGCGATCTCTCTCTCTTTCTCTGCTCTTCTTCTTCCTCTGCTACCCACCATACATGCAGCCATGGAAGCTCGAAAACCCTCCATTCCTCCTCAACCTAGATCGAATCTTTCCCCCCAATCAACTTCCCCAAAACCTAACAATCCTTTTGTGCGAATCTGGGTGAAAATCCGAAGCCTTCATCACATTTTGGGTTGAATTGGTGGCGATTCGAAGCTCTAAATGTGTGATGAAGCTCGGCCACACAACCCAGTCTTTAGCCACTCCAATTCGTCCACAAATTAGGGTTGAATTTGCAGCACAAGCATCTCCCACAATTTCAAGTCAGTAAGTGAGCATTTGGGGTGAATTTGGGGTCCGAATTGCATGGATTTGGCGTGAAATGGGCCTATTAGTGTGGGCTTGGGTAAATCCTGGTTTTCAAGCCTCCAAAATTGAGCCCCAAAAGTCCCTAAATCTGGTCCTCTAGCTTGGAATCGAGGTGGGTGTTCCTCTCTTCCTAATTATTAGTAATTTCAAAAAAATTTAACAGATTCTAGTTTTAGCGTGTTTGAACCTGAGTTAGTAAGCTATATTTGAGGAATTTTGAGCCAAATTGAGTAAACATGGTGATTACATTGATTTTGGGATAATTACATGTTGATTCGATGCATGGCTGTATGAACTGGTTAGTTTGAAGATTTTTAGAATAAACAGAATGTTTCTATAGGACTGTTGCAGCATCAGTTGATCATACTTACATTCTACTTTGGAGGTTGAGAATGCTAACCGGGTGATTTGAGGTATTCGTAGGGTAGGTTGATTCCTGTTTAAATGTCGTTGCTAAATCAGAATGGTTATGTTCAAATTCCATTTATTGTAACGTGTATGAATGTTGCGTTTATTTTTATGGTTCCATATACTGTTGAATCGTTTATGGTACTATTAGACTGAGCTCGGTAGTTGGTTAGTTTGAGGAGAAACTAATGAGTGATTTGAGGTTTTTGCGATCGGTGTTGCACGAGGAGGGAGCCTAGGTTGTGATTTAACGCAATCGTGTAGATTGCGAGGCCATGTGTGGCTTATTAGACAGATTCTACCAAGTTAAGTTATGAAGTGTTATGAATGTGTTATGTGTGATCCCTCTCCCCCTTGAAAATATTAAATGATGTAGTGTGATTGATTTTGAGCTTACGCATCTTTAAAAAGGGTCGTTAAAGGGTCGCTTTCATAATTGCGAATGTGTGGAGCATTATCAGTTGCCTATTAGTTTGTTGAGATGTTTGAAGTATAAAAAATGTCTTAAATTGTCGAACTACTCAGTAAGTGACTTAACTGAATAGTCGATAGGTTTAGGAAGTTAAAAAGCAAGCTAGTAGTAGGTTTAAAAATGT
This sequence comes from Lophocereus schottii, assembly GCA_002740545.1. Lineage (NCBI taxonomy): Eukaryota > Viridiplantae > Streptophyta > Magnoliopsida > Caryophyllales > Cactaceae > Lophocereus > Lophocereus schottii. The sequence goes on along the minus strand of NCQV01109528.1, from coordinate 6,610 downwards.
TTTGAGGCTTTGGTTATCTATGTCTCCTTCTTGAGTTGAAAAAGGATTTTAAATAAACTAAAAATAGGCAACTGAAGATGTCTATTATGAAACCTTGTTTGAATTATAAGTGAGCTAAGTGCTTTAAGTTTTGAATAGTAGTAAGTTTGAAACACGTTTTATGGCTTAGTTTGTTTATGTTTCCTTCTTTGAGTTTTATAAAGGGATTGAAACGAGCTGAGAAATGGCGACTGAGGATTTTATTATGAATCTAGTTTGAATTAAACGCTAATTAGTGCTTGAAGTTCCAAATGAGTTTCGATTTACGAGTTAGCAAATTTATTACGTTCATAAGAGGTTTTTAAGTTGAAAACGAAAGAACCATAAACCATTAGTAAGGTTATGGGTTATTTGTTAGACAAGCAAGACTTTAATAAAGTAAGCAATTGAAAAGAGGAATGAAATATGATTTTTAAGGCTCAGATGGTTCTAGGCAACTGGCTAGACCTTTAGGGTGAGAACTGGACGCAAAAAGTGCGTGAGCTATTTCCCCCAAAGGCAATGTTGGGAACTGGATGCAAAATGGGTGTGAGCTCTCCTTGAGAACTGGACGTAAGATAAGGTGTGAGCTGTTCCCTTAAAGATAATGTTCGACAATGAGTGACGCGTAATAAAACTTGAAGGGGGATTGGACGCAAGATTGGGCATGAGCTGTTGCCCCCACAGAGGACAATAACAAAGTTAGAACTACTTTGCTTAGGTGCGTTTTGGCTAATGTTATGCTACGTACACCCCGGGGATAACGTGCATTGTGAGTGATGATCTCACTTAGGGCGTGTATAGATCTCCCATCGTCATCATGTTATGATGATTTTATGCTAAGACTATTTTCCTAATACATAAGAAAAGCAGTTGGCATTTCGCCATTTTAAGTATTTTTTTTTTTTAAAGAAAGATTTTAAGGGCCATTAAGAAAAGCTTATAAGGGTCATTAGAGGACCAATACAAAAGAGATTTTTTTTTTAAAGAATATGAGCCTCAAGAGCTAAGCAGATGTTTTCAAGAAAAAGAAAGAAAGCTTCCTTGCATTTTTATGAACGAGATTCCAAGTATAGTTTAAATGAAATTTGAAAGAAAGTATGGTTACATTCTAGTAATGCATTGAACATTTTAGCTTTCAATTGTGCATATCCTGCGAAAGAAAGTTTCTTGCCAAGTCGTTCTCACCAATATGAGTATCTCAGAAACTCATAGAAAGATTTATGAGCCTTGAAGAAGTTAACGCTATTGATAAACTATTCTTCTAACATATCATGGGTCACTGCATTTTCAAAAGTGTGTTTGAAGGCGTGTTACTCAATCCGTGTGGCTTACTTGATTATGTAACTAAATGCTTGTTAGTAGGGAAATTTGATCACTAGGGGCCTAGAAATGAGTTTGAGAGGCTAGTATGAAGTTCAACTGTTTTGGTTTTAAGGAGTGGGGAAATACTCACTAAGCGGGTGGTTGCTCATCCCATTACTATTTTCCCTTTTTCCCAGGTTTTCTTTGTGATAGGTAGAAGTCGCTTCATTTATGCCAAGTCTGAGTTTACCCTTGCTTGATATTGTAAGTGTATATAAACAAGTACTCTAGTTCATGTAATGCATAATGGTTAGGAGACACTCTGTGTGGCCATGACAGCCAACCATCTTATTAGCCAAGGGTCGTTTTTGCTAATGTTAGTTACATTTCGGGATGTAAACCCCACTACTCTAGATGTATG
>NCQV01109517.1:0-16094 GCA_002740545.1 Lophocereus schottii | reverse complement strand
ATTTGAGGGTTGTTTTCATCGCCTCTTCACATGTCCTATAGCTTTCCTCGTTGAACACAAAGGAGAGTAATTTCATCCCAGCATACGACAAGGCATAAAGGAAGATAGGTGATGTCTGATCAAAGGTCTTGTCGGATGGTGGTACTTTGTGTCACTCACTATGATTCCCGTCAAGTGCTCCGATATCATGAAATGAAAATTAGGAGATAATAATTCTTCACTACCCTCTCCTACTGCATTAGCATCTGTTATTTATACAAAGAATGCAAGAGAGTACAATATGACTAGCCTTTAAACCTATGCTATACATAGTTTATTATTTAGGTAAAATATTTTGAGAAATATTATAATTAATCTTATAATTTAAATTTTTAGAAAACATGTCATAAGACTATAATTATTTAAGCAAGGGCAGACAGAGGTCATTGTACTATGAAAACCATGTCATCTTGTCACTGATGCAAGACGATTCATAACTTAATCTGAGTATATGGTAGTAGCCCATAACTTAATAAGCGAAAGAAAAGGATCACTTGGCTGGAAGGCTGAACTAGACTTATGATTAATGACACCTTTGCGTTTTCCTCTTCACCGTCACTTGAATGGGACAATGAATCAATGCACTCTTCACCATTGGGAATCTAATGCTTAATGCTTACCTACCCCCTCCCTACAAAATTAGAGGGAAAAACACTTCATTTATTATAAAACAATATTATATTTTGGTTGTATATTACTTTACATGTGTCTAGAGTTGGTAAACATTGACATGCTGTAAAAAGGTTTGAATTGAGCTATTGGAAGCTGGCTCAACCTAAATAGATTTAGATTTAAGAAATTCAGCTTGTTTAATTAAACATATTGATATTAAAAGCCTATTCAAATAAATAAGATTTAGGTTGGCCAAGAAAAAAAATTCAAGAAAGCAATGCTAGCCACATAGAGCGATAGCGACACAAGCTATAGTGATGACAATGAAGATCAAGTAGTCAATCTTGGTCTCATGGCTCAAGAAGAACAAGTTCAAGAAGAAGATACCGGGCTTGAGAGCTTGGATGAGGTAGATTACCCTATATTTCTTGAATACTCTAAAGATGAATTGGCCCACGCGCTGGTTAATTGCATTGATTGTGAGCAAAAATATTTATCCAAAATAAAGTCTTTAAAGAAAGCTATTCAAGACTTCTTATTTGAAAAAGAGGCTTTACAAAAATCAAATGATAAACTTTATATTAAGATTAATACTCTTGAAACAGTGAAGCAAGAATTTCAATCCAAATGCAAAGGTTGTGGAAAATTGGTTTTGAAATTTACAAAGGGACAAGAAAATTTAGACAATTTATTAGGCTCTTCAAGAATGTCATTCAATAAAGAAGGAATTGGGTATAATCTTTTTAACAAAAGCAAGGTCTATAAGAACTTCTTTGTTCAATCGCCGTCCCAAAAGGAAATCTTATATTAAATGCAATTATTACTTAAGGAATGGTCACATGTCTTATTCATGTCCTATTAGAAAATCTAGCCCTAGTTTTGCTCAAATTTGGTTACCAAAAGGTGCAAAACTAGCAAAGGTGAATTAAGGAAAAACCTCTTTTAGTCCTAATAGGTTTCTTGAATTTTTATAGGTCAAAGTTATGGATAAGTTGTTGACTATCCAGTTTTCAAGAAACTGCAATACAGTAAAAGGCCATGAAAATTCTATAAAAGCTAGGATGTTACTGTTTTAAGGCACTGAAAGTTATGGATAAGGTCGAACTTAAGGGCTTGGTTTTCTATGTCAACATCCTAAATAATCGTAATATTTGGATTTTTGCTAAACAGGAGGCGATGTCACTTTACATGATCCACTTCCTATTTGAGGCATTTTAATTTTAAAATTTGAAGTTTAATTTACTTAATTATCATTGGAATGTGAGCATGATTAATATTTCATCATATTTTATGCTATTATGACATGTGATTGTTTTTATGCATAGCTGATATCCGGTAGGTGATCTTTTTTTTTTGTCTTGGGTCCATAATTGTTATGATCCCTAATATTTACATACATGATATTGCATGTTCCTATGAGGAAATAATTATATTACTTGATTAGATTCTGTTATAACCTTGATTTATTCTGGAAGGGGGATAATTGTTGTGTTAATACTCTTATATGTTGATCCCTTGTGAAGCTCATGAGAATATCAGGTCAATGCATGTATGTTAGGATATATTATCTTATCAAAATGATAGTGTTTAATGCCTTATAATTTTTATGAGTGGCATAAATTGAGGGGGAGTATCTTTATATGCCATTGATTTGTTAAGGGGAGCTACATGTGTTTGTCGTAATTTTTTATATGCTTCAATTTTTGTTTCTCCTTCTTGTGCCACTTTTTTTATGAAATACAAAAAGCGGGAGAAGTATTTGGTATGCTTTCATAGACTGTCATTCAAAACTATACTGATATCTTATTTTTATTAGATTTCGTCTTTCATCAAAAAAGGGGGGATTGTTAACTTCCCTTAAGTTTACAATGGGTTTTATTAATATGTTTTGATGAAAGAGCAAAAGAAGTAGGTCAATTCATATGTTTATTATATTATAATTGGATCCACCTTTGAATTAGTAATGGTTAAATGTGCTATGTTTTTAAGTGGACATTGGCATGCTAAAAGTACTTTGGAGACTTGTGAATTAAATTTGAATTTGTGATATTCTTGATATGATTTGAGGTGATATTATTGTATAATAATGCTTGCTATATTGGGAAGACTATATGTGCTTATTTTAGAGACAGTGGATTGAAATTATGTGACTAGAACTTGTTTTGTTAGAAAACAGTTGCAAATTCTTGATCCTACTAATCACCTTTAAAGTTGGAAAGCAGTTGTTAGTGTAAAAGTTGGCACGTTGGAAAAGTAAATTTCGAAATCTCTAGGGGCTTGAAATTTGCTGAATGTGATCTTTTCCTTATTTAATGATAACAGCCACTTAGCTTGAAGGACAACAGCGACTGTATTCTGTTGATTACAAATATTGAAGCCTTTGAAGCTTGGAGACACACGAGCAGAGAACAAAAATTAAGAGCCACACTTGTAAATATCATTCTCTTGTTCACTTAAATTATTGAGTTGTATTGTTCAAGTCGTAATTGGGTGGGATAGTTAGAGATGAAGGGTCAACTCTTCCAAGGAATTGGTGAAGTGCCAACTTGTGGCTAAAAACTTTAGAGTAGGTGTACTCTAAAGTTGTGTGATCCTTCCTAATAAAATTGGATTAATCCTAGAGTTAGGAAGCTCTTGGCAGAGACTAAACCTGGTTGAGGCTAACCTCATTAAAAAATACTCGTGCCTTGCCGACATTTTTTGTGACTTTAACTATCACCGCATTCACCGCCCTCTAGGGTGATTCAATAGCCTTTAAGTTTTTAGTGTGTATGAGGGAATGGTATATTTCCATTCTGGTAGACATGCAACCAATGCAAATACTAAAGTATGACTCATTTCATTGCATATATCACTCAACCGAGCTACAAATATGACAAAGTACATTGCTGATGGGTAACTAATATATTTATATTCTTTTTTGTTTAATTGCATTGCATTCCACATTATAAGATTTAACTAATTTTGTCACATGTATCATTGTGAGCAATAACTTTGCATTTAATATCATAATGAATGACTAATTATGTTTGGGAATTACGACTATAACAATAAAATCTGCCTATTAAGCTAACTTCGCTATCAATCCAACATAAATGCGGCTAATAATATTTTTAATCCATAGATGATACAATAAATTAATTGTTCGCTTTTATACAAGATCTGGCAAATAGGGTATATATGACTAATAATATTCATAATTGGTGACTGATGTGTTTACAACTTTTGTTTGGCAGTTTGATTACCAAAAATATTACAACATGACTATTTAATTCTTGCATGTATGATTATATTCATAAAATTTGTATTCAAACAACATAGATATGACTAATAAAAATTTTTAATTGGTAATTCGCGTGTTTATTTGTTTATTTCACTCTATAAGGTAATCTAAGTAATAATATATGACCAATAACAGTGTCGATAAGTGACTATACCTTTATGTTATTTTAATTTGCATTTAAAGTTTTAATATATGACCAATGCCAACATATATAAGACTAACAACATCTTCAATAGGAAACTAAATTGTTCACTTAATTCTTTCATCATATAAGGTAATCGACTACTAATACATGACTAATAATAGCGTCCATTAGTGAAAGTAATTATTAGTTGGTATGTTTTATGCTCAACATTGTAATCTATGGCCTAGTACGACACAAATATGACTGAAATATTTTCATAGGGTGACCATAACAGTTATTTAATCCTTTCATTTATAAAGGTAACTAAAACTGTTGTCAATAGCTGACTGTAACATTTGTTTAATCCTTTCATTTCAAAATGTACCTAATCCCAATTTTAATGGGTGACTGTATCATTTATTTAATCCTTTCATTTTGAGACTTTCATTTTGAAAGGTACCTAAAGTCGTTTTCAATGGGTGACTATAACATTTTCAATAAGTGGTAGTATTAACAATATATGGACTTTGTGTGCAGATTACCGAACTCAAATAGAAGGCCTGCTAGTGATTGAACCTCATGAGTTGAATGAATCACTACTAATTAAGCATCATGCGTTTAGCCAAGATTTGAGTAGATCATTTTTTTGACATTGTGGGAAAGCAATCGCTGATACCTTTGATTTATATCATCGACACTCATGTGTTGCTGGTTTTAGCATGAGGAAAACATCACAAAGAACACTACTTGAAGACAACAAAGTGTTTGAGAAGTATTTTATGTGTTCTTGAGCTGGACTTAGTACCTTATAAATATTTTATGTGTTCTTGTGTTAGTTAGTACCTTACAAATTTGAAGAAAATAGTTGTTGAGGACATGTCCCCAATTGGGAAGAAGAAGAGAAATACAAGATCAATATTACAAACACAGACATGGTGTAATGCCTTGCTACGGATGAAAGTAAATGAATATGGAAAGTACGTGGTTGTTGACCCTATTATAGCTCACAATCATCCACCAGCACATGCAGAATTAGTCTATTACCATAGATTAGAATGGAAGATGTCCAAAGAAAAGGGAAAAGAAATCGAGAAAGTGCATTCTTCAAGGATAAGTGCGGTTGATTCGCATCGTTACAAATGTAATGAGGCTTGATGTGAACAAAGTCTCGAACATAATTTGAAGGATCATTACATTTATGTGTGTAACCTAAAGGTGAAAGAAATTGAATCTAGTGACACTCAAATTGTGATTGATCTCCTAAATCAACGAGTGACTAAGAAAATTGATTTCTTTTTTAGAGTCAGATTGGATGGGATAGGTGGGATGTGTAATGTATTTTGGCGAAATTTGATGATGAAGGGGAATTGCGAGATTTTCGAAGAGGTGGTACTCTTAGGTACCACTTACAAAACCAATCAATATAACTTGATATATGCCCACTTGTCAAAATTAACAATCATCCGGTGACTATCATGTTTGGTTTTGCATTTATATCAAATGAATGAATTGAATAATTTGAGTGGTCATTTGAGGTGTTCATGAAATACATCTGTATAAGGCATCTGACTATCATTTTTACATATCAAGATCAAACAAAGAGTAATGCCATTGAAAAAGTTAGTGGCTACAACCTTGCAATGGATCATTATGTTATTATGTTATATGGACATGTAAATACAATTTATACGAGTTAAAATGAGATTACTGATTGAATACACAATGAGTTGCGCTTGAGTTATATGTGACTACTAATAGTACCCACAGGTGGATACACCTAAACAACCATCATCTATCATGTTTCTTATCTTTGTTTTTGTATTAGACTTAGATATAATTTCTGAGACTCTCATTTTATAACTTATTAATGATTTTACTTATTTTTATACATCACTTTGAAGAAACTAATCATTGTCTGGATTTGCTTTCTTTTCAATGAATTTTAGATAATCCCAACTACTAGACACTACTTGTGTATTTCGCATTTGTGACATAATAACATTTCTCAGTTTCACACACTTAAAGGATATCATTCATTCAAGGGTAGTTTCAACAAATGTTTGGCTGGCTCTCAAACTAAGCCAGAGTTCTGGGACTTGGAATAAGATAATTTCTAATTATTGCTTGGATAATAATCCTTGGTTTATTTGTTTGTGCAAATTAAGGGACAAATGGTGTCTAGCTTTGAGTAAATATTTCTTCTTAGCTAGAATATTATCATCACAAAGAAGCGAGCGTACCAACAATGTGATTGGCTTCAAAGCAAACAAGTTAACAAGCTTATAAATTAATTTTATTGGAGCTGTAATGTAACGGTGAAGTGTTGGAGTTCTGATGAACTTGCAGAATTTCAATGTTCAAGATCCAAACCTTGCTTTATTTACCCTATGATATAACTACCCAAGCATGCATCCTAGGTGAACATCCTAAGTCCTATTTTGCTGACTGTAGTAAGTGTTATCTGACTAATTAAGTTTTTCATGTACGACCATGAACATTTGACTATGTACTATATGTTTTTTTTTATGTGACACATTCATGACTATATGCTTTGTATGTATGACCAATTAATTTCTAATTCATTAACCATTGACAATTAACATGTTGCATGGAAGTAGCTGAATAACTATGTTTTGCATGCAGTACCATGTATGCTATATTTCATTGTCAATCATATATGACTATATACGATGCATATATTACTATTCGTACATCATGGGTACACACCTTCACTATGTTTAGAGATTTTGAAAAATAATTTGAAGCATTTATGGGCACACAAAATTTTCCATTTAATCGGGCAAATGATATATCAATGGTAAATGAATACTCAAATTCTCATATAGTTTCATTCACCCCAAGTTGGGAACAGTTGTCATTCACATGTAAAAATTTTGATAAATCTGGATGATTGTGCTTTCCTTGTATAAGGTTACTCCACAACATTCTATGTATAGCATACCTAAGGCTTGCTTACCTATAAGGTTGATGAAATATGCTAAAGCTTAGGTGTGGATGAAAATGAGCCACTTAGAGACTCAAGCAGGCAGGAATATAATGTTTAACTTATAGTACCATAGTATGGCTAGGGACGTCTAGAATCTTGCGCCAAGAAGTCGACATTCTAAACAAGCTTGTCACGTTATTGAACAACGACTCAATACACTAGTTGCAACTACAAATAGTGTATTGTCTTCTAATTTGATTACTATTGAATAAGGAGAAGAGAGCTCAAAGAAGGGTTCAAGTGCATCCAACATCTTTTTGGATCCGACGTGAGTAGTGACAAAGGGAAGATCTCAAAGATTTAAAAGCCATTTCCAGCAGAGTGGGCAATCAACTATCATACATGTGGTTACAAAAGCTGAGACAACGACCTATGCACATGAATTTGGAGCAAAAACTCCCAAGCGCAAATTGTTTTAATGGTTTTGTATTTGGTGACTATTTTGTATATTTGATGGATTTTTCCAATATTATTGCTAAAAGAACTAAGTACAATTGAATGATTTTTTATTTTAAATACATCTGGTAGTTTCTATATGCAATGATCTATCCTCGGTGTAATGATTTCACCTCCTCCCCCAACAATCCAATGAAGGCCAAATGGTGAATAATGAGTTACGCTAGAAATATTTAGATTGAGCCTGAACTTTTATGAATAACATTTTCAACTATGGTGACTAGCAAGAGCTTTATATGGAACAATTTTGGCAAACCAAAAACGTTATTATCCAGGTAAAGTCACAAATTGACCAAATAAAAACCACCTCTGTAGTCCCCCCAAATAAAATGCAACTACAATGCGAAATGTTGTGAATCAGCAGACGAAAATCAGGGTGATTATTTTTCTTAATCTAATGATAACTTGTTGCGGATGAATATTGTATAGTGTTGAACTGTAAAAATTCGATACCGGACCAAACAAAACTCGCCTCCGAACATAAAGGACAATATAAATCTGTAAACTACGATACGCTGATATGCTGCGACTAGCATCAAAACTATTTGGACAAAATTCATCCAACATGTAATTGAATTGGAAAATGCATAGTGCTATTTATTTTCTTATGAGACATAATTGATAAAAAAATTCATCAAAAGATTAATTTATTTGTGATAAAATCACTTTTAGTTATTTGAAAAATAGCATCACATTGAAGTTCAAACAAAAATTGTCATCAAGGTCGTAAACTAGAGAATGATCCACTAATTGCTAAAACAAACAAGTCCAACTTCTAAAAATGAAATGTCGGTCAGTTGTTTTCTTTTTTGTAGTTTTCCCTCCCATATCGACATCACATTATCTCCTTTTAATTTATGGAATGTAGAAGAATTCAAAGTTTTATCTTTTCCTATCCCACTAAACATGGAAGGGCATTATTACGATGTACACGGTCGTAACCTGCCAAACAGGGTTGCAACATCAATGACTTTGGGTTGTTCTTAGTGTTTTCAACCTCATGGTCTTTAACCTCCCAAGCTGCAATGTATTGTGTGAGCACTTGTTTGTCATTCCATAGTCCTTAAAGCGTTATGGGTTAGGATGGTACATATCTAAGACTAATTTTAGGCAATGCAACTTTTCCCGCTTAATTTTGTATCATCTTTTGTGTATGGTTAGGTCTATTATAAGGCTTAGCTCCAATGATGTGCCCCAAAGATGTTGGCTTACTGAAGTTATAACCAAAGTTCTTCATTGGTCTATACGTATTTGGGTCAAATCCATCACTAATATGCACCATTGATAGCCTATTTTCTTCTTGGAGCAAGCCTTTAGAAGAAGCAATGAAGTTTGGGGGAGACGTTTTAGTAAATTTGCTTTGGTTTGCCTTATGAATAGGAATCACTCCCTTTTCTTCGAGAAGATGCCAACTATTTTCCTTGAATTTGATGTCAAGCTTGGTTGTTCTTTTGAAAATTGTACATTTGCTAAATGGTGATTCGCCATCCTTTTGACTATATTTCAGAATGTATATAAGGACTGGCATTCTTGTGCTTTCTACGACAATTGTTCATTTGACAAGAAAGGCTGAAATTGTTTACTTATTTTCTTTTTCCCACTATTGTTGTGGCTCAGTGTTGCCAGCACCATCATCTTCTACAGGCGCGTGAGTCTCCTTGTCATTCTTTATAATGCCTTTTCACATGGAGAGTATAGTAGTTGGCATAGTTCCTTTTGGCACAACATCTTCCTTAAAAGAAACTTTGTGTCAGCAAAATCTAAGTCGGCTATTGTAAAGGGTTTTGACATCACTATTTATCTTTCTTTCAACAGCTCATTTGTATTTAAGACATTGGTGCAAGGTTGATGCTGTTACTCCATGTTCCTGTTGCTAGCGGCACCTAAGAATCAACTTGCCACAAGGCTTGAATCTATCATATGAAAAATTGATGATGTTATAAAGCCAACAATTGTCAACTCCAAAGGGAACCATACCAATCGCATGTTATCCTTCTAGGTTTGAAAGTTACATAATCATTCGACTCTTGGCTAATTCTTCAATGGTGATACCCAAGTCGTTCATCGTTGACGTAAATATCGTATTCACTATCAAACCACCATCAACAATAATTAGCCCCTAAATATATCTAGTGATGAACGAAGGGCAATCATGTGGTTTAGACTCTGATAAGAAGTCATCATCAGTGAACGTCACAGTTGTGTGGCAGGTAGCACATTAGGTGGCATCGCTCATGGGTGGTAGACACTTCAATTTATCAACATATAGGTTTTCTTGGGGAATGGTAATAGCAAGTTGTTCACGTAGCTCTTCTGGTAGGTAAAATCTGTGCCTGTAAAGCTTATAGGACAATAAGGGCCTTGTCATCCCTTTTAGGAGGAATTCGTCTCTTATATTATGCTTTCCGTTCATTTCGATATGATCATCATAATAGTGGCTCTTCTTCGCCATCATTAATGAAGAATTTCTTGTTAGAAACTAAAGTTAAGTCCTCAAAATTGATGTAATGCTAGTTGTGATATAGAAGTAAACAATTGGCAAGAAGAGATGGCTAATATGAAAGCCACGTTGCAAAATCTCACTAAGGAGAGCGACGAAAAAAGTGCACATTAAACTTTAGGAGGAAAGGATTGCTAATTGACTAGGAACTTGAAAAAAATAGTCAGATGAGTCCTCCACCAAATGCTCTGGAAGTAAAGAGGATGAAAAGGTGTCCATTCACAGTGAAGCTACTGACGAGGTAGAGCAACCATATAAAGTTGGTAAGCCTACAAACAATGGATCTTTAAGATTGATGACTGTCAAACAAATATAAAACTTGATTAAAAATGAGTTAATGAGCAGTGAGCAGGAGCTTCGCCTAAAACTCACTTGTACAACAAGCCTTACACTAAGAGAATTAATGCTTTTCACATGCCTGATGGTCATTAACTTCCTAAGTTCTACCAATTTGACAGAAAGTAAAACCCAAAGCAAAACGTTACACATTTTGTTGAGACATGTAATAATGTCAGCAATGATAGTGACCTGATGATAAGAAAGTTTGTCCGCATGTTGAAAGGTATTGCCTTTGAATGGTATTGCAACCTGGAACCTGAATCTATCAATAGTTGGGAGTAAATGGAGCAAGAATTCACTAATAGGCTGGAGAACATCCAGTGCAATATTAGTATGATTGGGTTGATAAACACGAAATAGCATAAAGATGAGCTAGTTCTTGAATACATCAACTGATGGCAGGGACTTAGCCTTGAGAGCAAAAGATCAGCTATCTAAAACTTCTGTAGTTGAAATGTGTACGCAAGGCGTGGAGTGGGACTTGTGGTAAATCTTATAAATGACTAAGCATAGGACTTTCCAATAATTCGCAACCAAGGCTTATGACATGGAGACGATGATAGCTAATCATTGTGGCAACTCTTTCTCTTCTACTAAATCAAATAAGGACAAAGTTGAATTCAAAAAAGAAAAATGTTAAATCCTCCAAGAACATGGCTAAGGAGGCCATGTCGGTCTCTATAGGTGATCCAGTTCGAATTACTAAAAAGGCCAAATCAAAATACAAGCAGAGCACCTCCTTCAAGGATATAACAAAGAAGCATCCCACGCTAAAAGAGCTCTAGAAAAGAAGTATCCATTTTTTGACTTGAATTTGTTAGGAATGGTAGATAACTAGCTCGAGAAGGGTATCGTTTTACTGCTTAAACCAATGTGCCTAGAAGAAGCTGGAAGGACTAGTACACTCAAATACTATCATTACTATAGGATCATCAGTCACCCTCTTGAAAAATGCATTGCACTCAAGGGCAACATCATGTAGGTTGTTAAAGATGGAAAGATCATTCTAGAATTAGATGAGATAATAGAAACTAATCATACTTTTATCCTGTGCAAGCATCATACTTCCTCTTGTCAACAAAGGTTGAACAATTTGTCTTCATTGGGGGAAAAAAAAATTGCTTAGCCCTTTCACTGAAAGAGGAGCGAGTTAGAACCTAATTTGGGAGTCTAGAACCAGTAGTTCCCTCATTACTAATCTCACTTCCACCGCCAAAGACCTATCCTGCACCAAGTATCTTTGAGGAAGATGACAAAAGATGAACACTTGTTATTACACATAGCTCGAAGAAGCAAAGGCGGATTCATCCACTCACTTTTTAAGATGAAAAATCAAGGAGAAAGAGAAATTCATAGTCGGCAAGGAGCAAAAATTAAGTTCGGGCCATCAATTTGCTTAATCAGAAATTTTCTTTTCTCCATTGCCATTGGTGAATTATTCCCAAAAGGATTCTTTGGCAATGTGTTGATTAACATGATTTCATATTTTGAACTATACGTGACGCCCTTGGCCCCTAATGACAACTCTTTTCTATGTCACACCATCGCCTAAATCAATGACCCTAACCCTCTTTGGTACTTCAGCTATTTCCGCTGGCATTTCTTCTTTACTTGGTGTAGTCTCTTCCCGTTGTTCAGCTTTTCTCCTCTTGGCATTGATCTGCGTCTTCTCTTGTTGGGCTAGCTTCACCAAAATTCCATCTTTAAGGTCAATGATGGTCTTTTTTGATAGTAAGTTTTATGTGAGACCGTCTCATGATAACTTGCAATGACATGTATATGCCACGTCAACATATACAATGTAAAGCCTACCTTAATGCATGCATGTCAAAAGTACAAACGCCTAATAAAATACTAAAATATTCTACATGTTCATTTTCCGTTCAACTTGTAGACATTCTTTTCCCTTCCTTTCCATCGTTCTGTTACCTTTTCTTTCTATCATTAATTATGTCGTCCATCATTGTACAAGTTACGTCACCGATCAAAGAACATTGTTGATGTCATTGTTTGTCCATATCATATTCTTCCACGTACATAGCCGAAATTGATAAAGGAAGTATTGTTCATCTGTTTCGGTCGGGACATGTGAATTGCTATTGTAGTTTGACAATATATTCATCCCCAACTTATTATTCTTCTATAAATTAGAAGTGTAATAACTATTCTCAAATCATGTACCAGATGCCAGTGGTGACTACGGATGATGCTTTAGACCTAGAAACATGAGGATCGATGGCAAAAGAAGGTGATTGTAATCAAAATTCAATCTTCAAGCATTGTTAGACATTGTGATATAGGGTTTGGGTTCTACTACAACATGTTTAATCATATTTAGAGAAGGCTACATCAATAATGTGTTATGATTAATTTTATACTGCATATATGAATTTGTACAGTATATTTCCATGATGAACATGCAACTATTACAAGTACTAAACTATGACTCATTACATTGTATGTGTCACTCAAGTGTTGCATAATGAAAACAAAAAAGAAACTAGTTGCAGGAGATTAAGAGTTTGTAGTGTTGTGCGTTTAGTAGCTTTTCTTATTGTAGTGGATGTTATCGGCTACTGTCGATCGTAGTTTTTCCTTTTAATATGGAGGGGTTTTTCATGTTAAACTGTATGTTGATCCTTCTCTTGTGGTGTGCCTATATTTAGTTGTGTTTCTATTTCTAACAAGTGCTATCAGAGCTAGGTTATGGTCGACTGGGCGAGGAGCCGATATGCCGAAGGCACACACAAAAAAAGTGAGGCGTTGGTTTTCCTTTATTGTTGAAGAGTTAATAACATGTTTATATTCCAAATCATTGATGGATCGGGTGATCTAGGCTAATAGATTAAGAAGAGTTAAAGTTGCGCATAGATGGTGAGGTGGTTTCTTGGTCGTTGATAGACTTTGATGGAAGATTGAAGACCTGAAGTGGATGTTATGTTTTGCTAGTTGATGAATCAAATTGGCACTAATTAGTAGATTGATTCGGTGAGTGGATGCAATAATCAGAATGTGGTTGATTGGAAGCTGGTCCAGTCCCCTTGACCACTTCTTCCACTTTTCTTCAGGTTGTTTGCTCTTTTGACAAGGCATGTATGTGGGGTTGCTTCTTTAGGAAATCGGTCAGTTCTAGGGGGAACCGATCGAGGTCCTACACATCATCTCTTCTTCTTTTCCTCTCCGATTCTTGCTATTTGATTGATTTTTTTAAGAATGTTTTTACAAGGCGGTGTATCAGATTGGTATGCATGCTAGTATTCTTCCCTTTCTTATTTTTTTAAGTACATTGTATGCTTGATTTCATGGATTCCCTCCTTATTGCATGCCTAGATGTCGGTTGAGTCCCCTATGCATTTGGATCTTCTTTTGTGCTTTCTTTCTCTTGATTTTCAGTGCTTTGTTTTGATCCTTTTGGTGAAGTACCACCTAGTAAAACTAGACCGTTTCCACCTTCCTTCTTTTGTCCTCTTCTTCTAAAATAGCCCTCTTAGTCTTACATAAGTCACATGATCCTTTGTTTTTCAACAATCATGGAGCTTTATAAATTGACAAAATCTTTGATAGGAGAGCTTTATTCTTTTATGGACCAATAATAGCTTGATTCTAATAAAATAGACACCCAAAAATCAAAAAACCAATTAAAAAAATAAATCCACTAACTAACGGAAGCCAAGCTAGGCTTGGGGTAGACTTAGTGCAGCCAATTATTGTACTTAGCTTTGGCTTGACTTTGAGTTGGCTTGGTGAATGGTGACTATGTACCCAAACACCCAATCAACGAGCTGAAAATTATGAAGACTCCAAGCATTCGATATATTGATCTTAACTTTTCATTTTGTTGAGTTGGCTTGGTTACTGTATTAATCAATGCGTTTATTATTATGAAGATTCCAAATATTCAATATACTGATCTTAAGTTTTCAATATGTGCGTTATATTTTATATAATTTTAAAAATGTTTAGTGTGAGTAATTTAAAAAATTTACTTGTATTCGTATCATGTATATCCATATATTATATCTTACGATTAGTTTATTTATTAACTTCCTTTTCTTAAGTGACTACTATAAACTGGCTCTAGTTGAGTTAAAGAATGTTCCTACAATGGCCTAAACATTAAGAAAAGGGGAATGTAATTGGAAAAAATACAGATTAAAAAAAAAGTAACATACTTCCATTTGAGTGAAATCACAAAATATCCTACTTCCTTGCGTGCGGTAGAGCGAGCACTTCAAGTTCTACGGTCCAACTCCAACATAAGGCATTTCGAGTTGTGCACTAGAGCAAATTATTTTTTATTTAATGGTATTATTGAAGAGAAAAAGAAAACAGAAGAAAGATCAACTCGCTTAAACCTTTAATTAAAAGGATTGAAATTTATGAATAAAAATTTTAAATAATTTAAATACTAAACAATCAAATTACTTCTAAAACAGTGTTCCCTCAAAAGAAAATTAAAAAATAAATAGAATATACTGTCTGGTTTTTGCTTCAACTTTAGCCAACATGTGTAATTAGGCCCCATGTTCATATATTGGGCATAATTTTAGTGAATAGCTAGGCTTCTCAGTCTTTAAAAAAAAGAGAGAATAAAGTACTAGTATTTGAAAATTATTAAATTAATTTTTGAAAAATTGCTAAAAATTTTCAAAAAAAAAAGCAAAAAATAGCATAAAAATAAAATTCATTAATATTAAGTTCATCCTAGAAATAAAAATAAATCAAAGTTTTAAGTGGCCTTGATACAACAGCAACCACAACAATTCCTAGTGTGGGTACCGCTTTCGTGGGGTCTGGGGAGATCCAGTTGTAGGCAACTTTACCCCTATCGGTATTCCTACCCATAGAGAGGTTGATTTCTAAAGACCCATAAAATAGTTTTTGAGAAAAAGGTTTAAAGAGGAAACAATTGCAAACCAATTACCACCGGGGGAAAGGGTACGAAGAGCAGATAAATAAGGAGCGGAGAGATACCTCAACAAACCAAGGGCGCTTGATGCCGTCACATCCCAGACAAGTACGACCTGCAGACAAGCACACCAAGAACCCGCCCCACCCCACAGAAGCTACTACCGCCTACGGAGCCGGTCTCCTACAATCAGAGACCTTAATCTTATCCCGCCACAGCCTCCTATCGTGAGCCATATCCTTCGTCAAACCAACAACTCTCAAGTCCTCTCTAACTACTTCCTCTAGGCTCTTCCTCGGTCTACCCCTTCCTCTCTTTCTACCGGGGGGGACGATCATCTCGCACCTCTTCACTGGGGCGGCTACACTTCTCATCTTTATGTGGCCAAACTATCTAAGTCCCGATTCCCTCATCTTCTCCTCTATAGGGGCAACTTCGGCTAAGCTCCTGATAACGCCATTCCTAATTCCGTCTAATCTCGTAAAACCACACATCCACCTAAACCATACTCATCTCAGTTACCATCAACCTTTGGACCTGTATCTTTTTTAGAGGCCAACACTCCGATCCATAAAGAACAGCCGATCTAACTTTCCTCCGATAGACTTTGCCTTTCAGACCAAGAGGCACTCTCTTATCACACAGCACCCCTGACACTGACTTCCACTTTTGCCAACCCACTCTTATCCGCTGGCTAATATCCTCGTCAATGTCCCCGTTCTACTGGATGATCAAGCCTAGATACTTAAATTTAGCAACTTTTGGAATCATCCTCCCATCCAGTGTGATGTCTCCCCCCTCTTCTATCCTTCCACTGAAACGACA
>NCQV01109510.1:0-25711 GCA_002740545.1 Lophocereus schottii | reverse complement strand
TGAATTGCCTGAGAGGGTTAAATTCATGTTCGTAATTAGGGTTTAGGAGATTAATGAAAGTTAGGTCCTTTACCTAGAACGGCTTTGTGAGCAATTGTAAATCTAGACATGAAAATAGTCAGAATTTCAATTGGAAATTGAGATTACATGATCTTGTGGTTTTGTTATTCTAATTTCATGAGAATAGATAATTAAGATAACTAAATCAATCTGATGACCTTCGAGAGAAGGCGCGGATGCACTTATTTGGTAATTATTCCACTTCAATCATTCTGTAGGTAGATTCGCACTACCTAGTTTATTTCCCAATCAACATCATAGTGTGGTGAACCCTAATCCAGGATTCTTCTCTTTATTTGATTTAAACCTGATAGAATTAGAATCAGTCAACCAAATTAACCAGACCTAGCCTAGATTAAGTGTCAAAGATTGCCTCGGTGATTGGAACCAAGTTCTGTGCGGATACGACCCGTACTTGCCGTTGCTAGCTACAACTGGCACCGTGCACTTGCGGTAACATTTTTACACAACATCGGTCTTGGCTGGCGACGGCTGTCGGGCCTTGCCCTGCTGTTCTCATCCCTTTTCCACGACTCAATTTATATTTAAAGCCCATCTTCAGACTTTTTAGGGGTTCTCTTGGGGATTTTTAGGCTATTTTAGCATAGATTTTAGCTTCAAAAACCTCATTAGGAGGAAACAAAGTTGGTAGATTAGGATTAATTGGGTTGTATTTTTGATTCAAGCTTTGGATTTAATGTTCACCGAATCAAACATAAGTTTTCTCTCTCCTCTTTCTCTTCTTATTTCATGTTTGTTCTTATTTCCTCTTGTTAAATCTTGATAGTTTAGATTATATTTAGCTTAAATGTTTGGTTTTTATTATGATTTTGTGTTCATTAGTTGTTTTAATCCTTGCTAGATTAGATTAATTCTCTTAGTTCATGTTTGTTTCTTTGTTAGCTTACGTTTAAATTGGGGCTTTTATATTTTGTGCTTGATTAGTGATTAGTTTGGTTGGCTTGGATTGCGATTAGCCTGTTGATGGCTAATTAGACTTGTATTAGGCCTAACTATATGTAATTTATGCCTAGAATTTAGAATTTTCTCTCATGCCTGGCAAATATTTGACGAAAAGCTTGAGAGAGCTTTCATCTATATTTTTTGGGCGATTGATCTGTGCCGAAAGGTGAGATTGATTAGCTAGTGTGGGGGAGAGAATAGCCGTGTTTGGGACATGAAAATGGTCCCAATCCTAGCTAGCTAGGTCCAAGCTTTGCTAATTTTATGGCTTAATTGGGCCAAGCCCATGAAAATAGGTGGTTAGCCTAATTAGGCTAGCTCATGACCTTTGAGAGAGGGCTTGGGTGATCTTTGATACTGCAACCAATCATGTCTAGTTATGAGTATGAGTCAGGTGGGTTAGGACTCATCTCAACTATTTAGTTCGTTAATTGATCAAATCATAGTCCCAGGCCACCATTTTTGCTTTTATTAGTTTAGTTTGGCTTTGATTTCATTTCCTTCCTTCTTGGCCTAGACTGAATCGCTCTAACTAATCCTGGTATTTGAAACCCAACTCCCAGTGGACGACACCCTGAGTACTCAATGGTACAACCTTGTACTTGGGATTATAAATTTAAGATTCGAACACTTCCTATCAAGCATAATGCTTTTTTGATTGATCTATTCTTCGCTCAAAAAATCTCTACCTCCTTCTTCTCTAAATTTACAATTTTATAGTCCTCTAAAGGCAAAGCTATTGTAATAGCTTACATCATATGATGGTGACAAAAGTACAATTATTTGCTATGAGATAAGATAGTGCAACAAAGAGATAAGATGGCGTAGTAATGATTTAGAAAGATACTAGAAAGTAGATTTCTAAAGATAAGCTTCTATAGAGATATGGGTTTCGTTGTAGGCAGAATCCTCACCTTACATCTGTCTTGCTATTGGAAAAATCTGAGTCATTCTTAGTAAAGCTTGTTTTTCTTCATCTTTTTTGACGAGTTCTGCAATTTTGTTCTTAACAGCTACACTAGTTCGTCATTGTAGTTCACTTTAGTCATTCCTTCTTTAGTTACAATGATATAATTAGCTTCTATTAATAGACATTTTAGTCCCGAAGCATATAGTCAGTCTCCTTGATATTTAATTGTCATGGCTCCACTAGTTCTTCTATAATTGATCTATGATTCATTAAATTGAAAATGATCAAATTTCGTGGTAGCTTTGATGCTCAGTTGAAACAGTTCGTAAACATATTTGGCTTGAATAATGCTTATTTTGGGGTAGATAATACAAGTTTCCTCGCCATTCTCTAGAGGAATTATATGGAATTTTACAAAGATATATCCTTGTTTAAAAGTTTTAAGGATTTGGATTATTTTAGAAGGGAAAGATGATAGTTCTGTGAGTTTGGGATTGGGATATACTAAATCTAGATATCCGAATTCATAAAGCTAATAAATTGTTCTGGTTTGGTGCCGATGCAGGCTGTCAGTCTTGCAAATAAAGATTTGCCTCCACTATAGAAAATTTGTGGAGCTTCATGAAGTTCCTAGCAAATAAATTGAGTTGTCTTGTAATATCCTGCAATAAAAGGGCCACAGATATAAAAAGGAACAAACTTTTTAGTATGAGTAGTTCGGTTTATAGTTCTTTTTGATAGTAATTTTGCCTTTAGTTCTAGCAATTTGGTCTCTTTTTCGAGAAATGAAGAGCTTGAACTAGGCTTAGCAAGTGTTGAAGTAGTAGTTTGCATAGTTGGTGAAGTCATTGGCTTCACAGAGCTAGTAATTATCATAGGTGATGTAGTTGAGGAAGTCGT
The DNA here is from genome assembly GCA_002740545.1 of Lophocereus schottii. Taxonomy (NCBI): domain Eukaryota; kingdom Viridiplantae; phylum Streptophyta; class Magnoliopsida; order Caryophyllales; family Cactaceae; genus Lophocereus; species Lophocereus schottii. The sequence continues at coordinate 22,878 of NCQV01109510.1, read as the reverse complement.
TCTTAAAGAGCTAATAGTTTTTAGAAGTTTTGCAATGATAGTTCTTCCTTGCTCAAGATCCTTCCTCATATCACTGATGATTTCGGTAGTTCTTTTGGAAAGTTCGTTAATTTCAGTTTGAATGTTGGCAGCAATATCTTGTACTCCAGTTTTAAGATGCTTTAGATTCACAGTGACCGTTTCCAAATATTCATTGAAGTCAATAGTGATATCTTTAAGTTCTTTAAGTTTTTCTGGAGTTGTCATTGTTGATATATTCAGCTTATCTTGTTAAATAATCTGCACGAAAGTTATAGTTTTCTGAAACATGCTCATAACAACGTTAATTTAAGATATGAAAGTTTGTCACCTATGAAGTTTTTGCAGATGAGGTGTATTCTCTAAAATTTGTTTAACAAGAATAGTTGTTGCTTTTATCAATTAAAACCTTAGGTTTGGGTAAAAGAAACAATCTTCATTTTTTAATCCCTCGAATTATGGCTAAAATTTATTTTTCTATAGTGTTATAATTTTTTCCCATTTGCGAAAAAGTTCTACTATAATATCAACATATTTTGTTAAGATATGTTTTTAGCACTGTTGATCAGACTTTATCGGATGCATCAGTTTATCAAATTATCTTCTGGTTCAGTAGTTTTAATTTCGGTAAATTTTTGTAATCTTCTTTTAGATTTTTAACTATTTGAGCGTGATAGTCATCCCATCCTTTTGTATTATTCTTTCCTAGCAAACTATGTAAATCTTTCTTTTTCTTTGTTAAGTCAAAAATTTAGGCACTAGCATAATTAAGTAATCCTAAAAATTCTGAAATTTGGTTTTTAGTTCTTAAGTCATCAAGGTATTCTATTGTTTTTCTTGAAATATGATTTCATAGAGAAATACCATTAGATCATAATTCGAATCCTAAGAATTCAATTTTTTCTTGTTCTATAGTAGCCTTTTTCTCACTTAGAAATATGCCTTTTTTTATAGCAATTTCTGCAAATTGTTGTAGATGGGCTCGATATTCCTCTAGTGTTGTGAAACTTATTAATATATCATTAACATAAACAATGGGAGAAGAGTTAGGATGTTTAAAGGTATTATCCGTTCGTATTTCAAAGATTCTAGGTCCATTTTTAAGTTCAAATGGCATAACTATGCATTCATAAAATCCTTAAGAAGTACTAAATCCTGGATATTTTATGCTATCTTCTTCCATTTTAATTTGTCAAAATCCTAATTTGCAGTCAAATTTTGAGAAATATTTTTTATTTTTGACCAGATTGATTAAAACTTATTTAAGAAATAATTATCCGTTTTTATAAATTGGTAAAGGTTTTTATAATTTACAACCATTCTAGCTTTATTTCTTCTTTTTTCAGCTTCATTCATAACCATAAAGGTCGGTGAAGAATAGCTTCCTTTTGATGGATGTATTAAGCCTTTTTCTAATAAGTCTTTGGTTTGTATGGAGAATTCTTTTATGTCATCAAGGGTATAGAGCATTGGTTTTTCTTTAATATAAGCTTCTTGAGTTAATTCTATTTTAGGTCTCAGATGTTTAGGTTTCCAAAATTGCAAAGAATTCTCATAATAAATCTGTTTTAATTTATTAATTAAATCTTCTTTTTTGATTATATTAACTTCCAAAGTGGGTTTTTGGAGTTGTAGTTGTGCTGAAAGTGTAATTTGTTCATATCCCTATCCACTACGCTTCACGCGTACTCTATAAGGGTGTTTTAAGGTTGGAATTTTTAATGTGTGTCCACATTTTTAATGTTTATCAAGGGCTCAGCTTGCCCCCGAGGCTGAATCTTCTCAGTCCTTTAACTGGGGACAGATTTAAAAATACTTTATCTCTCAATTGAAACTCTAGCAGTCTTCTTCTTTTGTCCGCATAGCTTTTCTGTCTACTTTGGGATGCTTTGATATGTTCTTGAATCTTTCTTATCATTTCAGTAGTCTCTTGAATCAACTCAGGCCCTAAGGTTAATGCTTCATGAAGCTCACTCCAACACAACGGAGTTCTGCAGTTCCTCCCATACAGTGCTTCAAAAGGGGGCCATCTTAATTGTGGATTGATAGCTGTTATTATAGGAGAACTCCACCCATGGTAAATAATCTTCCACTTTCCCTGGAAGTTAAGCACACATGCCCTAAGCATATCCTCCAGGATTTGATTTACTGTCTCAGTTTGTCCATCAGTCTCAAGGTGGTATGAACAACTAAAATTTAACTTGGTGCTAAAAGCTTTTTACAGAGCTTGTTAAAACCGAGCATGAAACCTTTGGTCTTGATTAGACACTATATCCTTTGATATGTCATGCAGTCGAACTATTTCCTTGACATACAACTGTGCTAGTCTCTCTACAACCCAAATGTCATGCATTGGAATAAAATGGGCCGATTTGATGAGCTTGTCCACAATGAACTAAATAGCATTCTTCTTTGAAGCAGAAATGGGCGATCCCATAAAAAAATCCATTGAAGTTGGCCTCAATTCGCCCACAGGGTTCTGATGTTCAGCTTTCACCTTTTGATACGCCAGACATTTATCTACATACTGTGCAATCTCTTTCTTTATGTTATCCCATCAGAACAATTTTCTTAGATCCTTATACATTTTTGGTCCTCCTAGGTGCACTGAATACCGAGTATTATGGGCTTCTTCTAAGATCCTTGTTTTCAACTCCTCTGTATTTGGCATGCACAGTTTGTTTTGCAACCTCAAGATTTTATTTTTATGTATTCCAAAACCAGGCGATTTTCCCTATGCAATAGTATATCTAAGCTTTTCTAACTTTGTATCATCCTTTTGACTTGCCTTAGTTTTTTCTATTATGGAAGGTTGCACCTCTAGTGCTGTTAACAACTCATTTATGTACCCCAGTAACACAAGTTTGATACCCATAGTTTCAAGGTCCCTTAGAATGTTAGGTTAGGCATTTATCATTGTATTCAAACCATGTTGGGTTTCCCTACTGAGCACATCTGCTACTACGTTCGCCTTTCTGAGATAATATTAAATTTGCAAATAATAATTCTTTAGCAATTTCAACCATCACCGTTGTCTTAAGTTAATCTCTTTTTGAGTAAAGATATACTTTAGGCTTTGGTGGCAAGTGTAAATCTTGCACGGCACCCCATACAGGTAGTGACACTAGATTTTTAAGGCAAAACTACCACAGCTAACTCCAAATCATAAGTTGGGTAGTTCTTCTCATACGGCTTGAGTTGTCTAGAGGCATAGGCTATTACCTTGTCATCATGCATTAGTACACAACCTAACCTGTTCTTAAAAGCATCGCCATAAATATTGTACTCTTTTCATTCTATGGGCTAGGTAAGGATAGGCCTTATTGTTAAGCGTCTCTTTAGTTTTTGAAATGCCTCTTCATAGTCAAATTTAGTAGTTTTCTTCAACAAGTTGGTCAGTGGAGATTCAATCTTTGAGAAATCTTTCACGAATCTTCTATAATATCATGCTAAACCCAGAAAACTTCTTACGTATGTCACATTGGTGGGCCTAGGCCATTCAGTAACCGCCTTTATCTTTTAAGGATCAACCTTGATTCCCTCCTTAGAAACTACATGCCCAAAAAATGTCACTTCGGTTAGCCAAAACTCACACTTCTTCAGCTTAGCATATAACTGACATTGTCTAAAGGTTTGTAACAAAGTCCTCAAAGAACCCGCATGTTCCACCTTGTCCTTGAGTATATCAGAATGACATCTATGAAAATCACCACAAATTGTCCAAATAAGGCCTGAAAACTCTATTCATGAAATCCATAAATGCAGCACGGGCATTGATATGTCCAAAAGGCATTACAGTAAACTCATAATGACCATATCTAGTTCTCCGAAGGCTGTTTTGGAAATATCTTTTGGCTTAATTCTCAGCTAATGATAGTCAGACCTCAAATCAATCTTTGCAAACACTCTAAGTCCTTGTAATTGATCAAATAGATCATCTATTCCTGGCAAATGGTACTTATTCTTAATGGTTATTTTACTTAACTCCTGCTAATGTGTGCACAACCTTAAAGTTCTGTCATTTTTCTTAACAAACAACATTGGGGTTGCCCAAGGTGAAATACTTGGCCTGGTAAACCCTTTTTGTAATGCCCAACTAGGTTTTCAATTCCTTAGCTATAGTTGGGGCCATCCTATACAGATCTTTTGAAATAGGTTGCGCACTAGAAATTAACATAATTTCAAAATCAATCTGCCTTTGAGGAGGTAGACCTGGCAATTCCTCATAAAAACATCCGAAAATTCACAAACTATAAGGATATTTTCTATTTTCATTTCCTTATCCTGAACTTCAATAGCATAGCACAAATACCTTATGCACCCTTGCCTTAACAACTTACTTACCTTAATAATTGAAATTATAGAATACTCTTTCCCAAATCTTTCACCTTAGAAACATACTTCTCGACCCTCTAGGTTCTTTAGAGTGATCTTCAGATATCTACAATCTATGTTTGCCCTATATACAGTCAACCAATCCATTCCTAGTATTATATCGAATTCTGACATATCAAATTAGACTAAGTCCCCAGGAAACTCATGCTCGGCAATTACAATAAGAACATGTTTATAAAGAACAGGGCATTCTATCACTTGCCCATTTGGCAAACTAATTCTATGGTTTGTCCACTCTTTATTTTTTTTTGGGTCAAATTCAATTACAATATAGCTCGGGTGAATATAAATGAATGAGTAGTACCCGAGTCAAACAAAACACAAAATGGTTTTGAATTTAAAAGAAGAGTTCCAATGACAATCATACCAGAGACTGCAGCTTCCTTTTTACTCATTATGTACACTCGTCCTACCGTTAGGGATTTAGACAGCAGTGTTCCCTGACGTGGCGGTGGTACAAGCCTTGCAACTTCTTTTCCATGACCTTCTGTCTTTAAGGGCAAGTAGCAACCGAATGATATGCACTTGTTAGTACCTACATGACACTCGGCTGTTGTATGGTTTGTCTGTCCACACCTGGCGCAAGGTTCCGTTGATGCCATTGGACGATTCTTAGCAAGGCCAGTAACGAGTTTCTTCTGGGCCACACTCTCGCTTGATGTACCACGATCGTTCGACTTCCTCTTCTGATTTCCTGGGTTCAATGCTCTTAACTCACCCTTCACTTGTTCCACCTTAGTAGCTCTTTCGTACAACTCCTGATAAGTTTGAATTGGCTGACCTGCCAATTGGTTCTGAATATAAAAGGCTAGACCTTCCTCAAACCTTCTCATTTTTAGTCTTTCAGATGCCACAAAATCTATAGGGAATCTCGATAACTTTATAAACTTACGGGCATATTGCATCAACTGTTATATTACCACTCATCTTTAACCCCATGAACTATTTTTCTTTCTGTCATTGAACTGTGATTGGGTAGAGCTTAGCCCTAATCTCCTCGAGAAATTTAGCCCAAGTAAGCTCAAGTCCTTGTAAGTTATCTTTCACAGTACACTACTAGATATCTACTTCACCAGCTAAATAACAAGTCCCTATGTTTACCTTTTTCACTTTAGCTACTTCAACTACTGCAAATATCTTTTTCATTCTCCTAATCTAGTCTTCCAGTTCTACAGGATCAAGGTGTCCGTCATAAACCTTAGGGTTGTGTCGGACTATCATATTAGCCAGTTTACCAGACTTTGGAGGGTTTTCTGGAGGTATGGGGGTAGAGGGGGAATCCTCTTTATCAGCTTGATTACCAAATTTTTCTAATAATCCAAGTCTTCCACGTTACTAGACACTTCCAGAGCTACTGTTGGGCCTCGACTAGGGTTTTGTTAGGGGTTCTCATTCACTTAATTGCCTGAACCCTGAGATTCACCTTTCTTATTATTCAAATTGTTGTTTATATAGTCTGACATATTGAATCACATAAACAAAATTTGTTATCTAAATTTGCATGACATTACCATAAAGTATTAATCACTCAAATGTTGAAGCTCATTTTAACTCAAGCATTACTTTCATTGCATTCACATATACATAGAGATCACCAAAAGAATGTTACAATGCATTGTGTTAGCACCTATCGTATTTTAGTTGGGATTTCTAACGCAGTCCCTTATTGCACAATCTAACTTGAGTCATCTGCCTAGTTAAATCCACCCTAAATCCAAAAAGAAAAGGCGGATTACATCATCACAGCTGGTTAAGTTAGCCTACTTATATACGTAATATATACATGTAATGCACAAAAATAATATCTCCCTACACCAATTGTACATCACCTGCTAGCAAGATCAAAGGCCCACAACCCCTCAAAAAAAAAAAGGTTCAACTCTAACGATTTTGAGATGGATCATAATCAGGGTCAAAAGAATCGTCATCATCGTCTCTCAGGTCACTACTAACATCAGACATTTCTGTGGCCTCATAATCAGGATCACCCTCCTGATCCTTTAGATGCTCCTCCACTAGCTCCTGCTACTCGTACTCATCCTGCTCCTCATTTGGCTCCATCTCATCGTTGTCTAGCTCAATCTCCCCTTCATCTGAACTTACTCTATCAACTCAAGGGAACTTGGAACATCCATGAACACGTGAACCTCGTAAGAGCCATCTAAACTCTGTGACGAATGAGCAACATCTCTCGAGCCAGCCTGCAGTGGAGAAGCAAGCGGCCACTGAGCGGGAGGCTGTAGGGGTAGTGATCCTTGGGCCGGTGGAGGTGGCGTGGAATGATCAAGGGATGCTTATCAAGAGTAGGGAAAATACATGAAAGAAACTCACAAGAAATACCCCTGAACTCTAACTCCTCCCGAAGCAATAACTCCTTGGTGATCACGATCCAGGCCCTTAGGATCTGAAATAGCTCCCCATCAACTCTTGGATCTCATGCAACTGTGAAGTCATGATACCACAACATAACCTCATGCCATAGGGTGGTAAGGGGAAAATTCCACAAAGCAACCACATCATGTAACTCAGGAAAAGGATGGTACATATGGGCTGCCATGGCCGCATTCAGGGTGGAGAAATGGACTGCTACTGGAGTCCTTGTGCTATGTGAATAGTATATGGATCTATGGGTGCTCCAGAATGATAAATATCAACATGAAAACAGAAGAAAAGAAAGATAAGCCCCACTCGAATAGATATTTCCCAGAAAACATGGTTTACCTATATCATTGTCCTAAGACCTCACATCCTAACCCTCGCGTGTCCTTTTGCTCATAATGATTCCAAACCTAGCTCTGATACCACAATTGTAATATCCTCAATCCCTAAGGCCTTATTATTTTAACTCAATCACTTATTTACTATTGATTTATAGTAAAAGTCTTTTGATTGGAGATATTTTTCGCTGTTCTGTAATGAAACAAGGCTACCTGAACTACCTGTAACATTGTGCTACCCACACTATCACCTGATTCACCAACATTAGAAGTAGGCATACATTCGATAACTTGTTCAACTCATGGTAAACTTGATAATGCAGTGTATAACTATAAATACTAATGAACACAACATCCAAAAGTATATACAATTAGCAGGTTTTTAGGGGTGCTAGACTATAAATCACTGTGAATATTTGGCTATTGAATCCTCAGCAAAAGGGATTGCACCTGTCTTTCATTTCTTTACCTCTGACTTGCCAGGAGGATGGCTATTTACTAAACCCTTACCTAAACAGAAAATACGAAAACATTCGAATAATGAGCCAATACTCAGTATGTACATCCCTATACAGTAAAATAAGCTTTGTGATTAATTAGTTGGATGCCCGCATTTCAAATCATTTTGTTTTGCAAACAGGAGAGAGAGAATGTACAGGTTTAGTTGACTTGTCGGCTATTATTTGGAATTGGACCCCTATGGACGTCTAAAGCGATATTGAGATAAGAGCACACCTCCCAGGCCGATTGAGAGCCTGAGTTACAGCTGTGTGGGTAAATTCAAGAGCAGAAACCCTGGTAATCGATAATTGATGGGGCCACTTACTTAGGTGTTAAAAGATGACATGAAATGATTCATTATATGAACATTATATCGATTTTGTATAGTTTGAGAAATATGTGCATTTTCGAAGAGTACAGGTAATATACATACCTGGTCTTCGAAGGTCTCTCTGCACCTAACTTGGTTAATTTATAATTAAGGTAATTCAGGGTAATTAGCATGAATATTGTGTTCGGGCCATTACAGGTTATTCTTAGATCATTTCGTCCTTCTAACCTGCAACTGTATAAGTATTTTAAAACATTGAATTCAGATGTGATGCTCAATTTTATTAAATTGAAATTTACTAAAGTAATTAAACACGAGTTGGGTTTGTGCTTTTACAATACCCCTCTTTTTTGGATGTCGCCTTCTCCAAGATACTTCAATTACATAAATCTTTTATTTTTGGGTCTTATATAGGGATATCAACGGATTGGATTCGGATGAGATTTTGGAACATCTGAATCTGCATCCGATTTATATTCGGATCCGAAAATTCGATCCAAATCCAATCCGACAGACCGAAAGAGAACCTCCGGATCCAATTTGAGTCGAATCAGAGTCGGATTTAATCCGATCCGAAATAATTCCTTTTGTAACGCAATAATTTTATACAATTTTTTTATATTCTACCCATCGGTCGATGAGATGATGTACATTTATATATATCGTATTAACCAAATCCTGAACATTTAAGCTAAACGAAGAATAAAAGACGAAGGATATTTCAAACTCAGCAGAAGGACAACATGTTTCAATAATTACAAAGTCTTAATAACTATGAGATACATCTGAAATATCAGAAATAACATATTCTACTAATAAAAAGAAAAATTAAGAGTACAAAATCTCCACTTGTACTATTTAGCCCTTCTTCTCTATTGGTCTCCAACTAGGGGTATATATGATGATATCTATAACTATTATTTGTATGGAGCCAAGATTTTTATTAGAATTAAGTGTTAGAATATAATTTTGATCATATCACTGATCCATGATTCTATATATAATTAAGTGTTAGAATATAATTGTGATCAATCTGAAAAAATGATCGAAAAACAACAATCTTCCCAAACTTGAAATCAAAGTTTAACGTCTCTTGTTCTATACCCCAAAAATCTAAACAACACTCCTAGTCATAAAAATATATATCTAGATTTTATTATATGAACTATTAAATTAAGGAGAAAGATGATATGTGCACTCGCAAGAGATCAAAGAGGGATGATGAAATGCTCGGGACCGGTGTTGTAGAAACCAAGGAGAAGACAGAGGCTTGGAGCGAGGCACAGAGAGCAGGGCGTTGGAGCGAGAAGCCAAGGATTGAGGAGGGAGCTACTACTTTGGCAGTCCGCCTAGTGAGTAGCGAGAGACCAAGAGCAACTAACGAGCCGAGCCGCAAGAACAACTAGCAAAGTGGCGAGGAGAGAGAGAGAGTAACTGGGGGGAGTATTGGATTTCAATGTTTTAGTTTTTACATGTAAAAAAACCTTGCAGATCAAAAAAAATAACACTAGGCTGGCTGGCACATTAGGAGTGGGGAGGCTGGGTATATTGGGTAGGTTTTATTTGTTAAAAATTTAAATTTTAAAATTAAATTTTAAATTTGAAGTATTTAAAAATCTAGTTGGATCGGATTGAAACTCGGATCGGATTTCACCCCTCCTCCGAATCCAATTTGAATACAACTCGGATTCAGACTTGAATTTTTCTGTTTTGGATTCAAATCGGATAATTTTGCCTCTAAATGAATCGAATCTGCTTTGAATTTGGATGTAACTACCATTCCTAGTCCTATGTCCAATTGTTGGAGACTATTGTGTTACAAGTTCTCCTCATTGATTGAGTTTCTCTTATAGTATGCTCATTTTGTTCCCCGATAAGTATTGAAGGTTTTTATAGCATTCATTTAGTGCTCTACGATTGTTTTTCTTGTCAAAATAAATCTTGGTGTCTCCATTATTTATATGTGAGTTTGATTCTTTGTGTATTGTCTACCACTTGGACTTGGATCTAATTACTTTCTTTTTTATCAAACAATTTGGGGGGCGGGGGGAATTGTCATTCTTGGGCAAATGATTATTCATTTCTAAGATTTGTTCATTTGGATTGTTGAATGTGTTTCTCAGCATTGTCAAATGCTACAAGTTCAACATTAAATCCATTTATTATATCTCATAGTGTGCTCTACGTTAAAATATATACAAGTTTTTAGCAGGAAGGATAATAGTTTCAAACGTAGAGCTTGTTTAATCGAACTCCGACTTGTTTTAAAAAGTAACTCCCTTTTTCAAATGATTTTTTAAAACAAACCAAGGATTTGATGAGCTTTTTTGTAGAAGCGCTTTTAAAAATTGTTTGATGGTGTTATGTAACTCAACTTTTTTTCCCTTCATTCATACATACACACACACACATATATATGTGTGTGTGTATCAAACTAAATATTTAACGTTATATAAAACTTATATCTTATATATCATCAGACTTGAGTTGGTTGAATATACAATACATAGGAAGCAAATCATAGAGTGACAAACCCCACACAACCTTTTTCTTTATTTGCGTGTGTTGCAACAACCTAACCGACACACAAATCCGTCACTTGATCCTAACCATGTATCACAGAAAGTGATAACAGTTAAGATGCGCTAACATCAATTTTCATGCCACCCTAGTGTAGATGAAGTAGTTCTGGCCGCTGTTTAACTTGGTCCTATCCTTGCCAGTTTGGCAAACTTTGACCCCTCTTGGACTGCTGCAATTGTCATACCCCTTCTTGTCCACTTGAACCACATTGTGAATAGTCTTGTCATAGTTGAAGGCTGCAAATATTGACATGCATATACCACCATTTTGAGCAAAGGAGTTGGGTAAGGAGATATTTGACTTAATTAATCAATACTTTAGCCACTTATGAAAAACACTCAATTAGCATCGTATATACCTCCGGTAGCATTATTTTAGTTTTTGTAAGATGAGCGGGCCACCTTATTTAAGGGTATTGGTGGTAGAAGGTGGGGTTAAATTAGATCCAGAGGAAATTTTAGGCAACCCACGTTGATTATCGGCATACTAGTTTCTTATCAGGGCAAAATATCTTTTACTCCTAAGTATAGATATTCTCATCAATTACTGGACAAATTTGAGTTTTATATATGTTTTGTATAAGTTTCAATCTATACACATACGGTTACAAGTACTATGTGAGTACATAATTTTAAGAGAATAATAGAGGAATTGTTGTTGTTTGGAACTTATTTCTGGGATCAGTCATAAGTGGAGTAATTTTAAAATCACTGAGACAACTACTTCCTGGCAAGTAAGTCATTTCTTTTTTTTTGAATCTTAGATCATCCATTTCACTAAAGTCAAGCTATTGTTGGTCCAAGAAGGGGTAGAGTTCTCCCATCACAAATTTTCTACATTCATATGATTTGAACCAGAGACCTTACTCAAGGAAAGCAGGTAGCAAATGTAGACTTTTTTTATATCATAAAGTAAATAAAAAATTAACATTGAAGCTCAAGGGCATTTAGCCAAATACTAACACCCAAAAAAAAAAAAAGAAAAGGGATCAGCTTCTCCATGAAATAGTTTCCATAAAAAATTGTTTGAGTGAACTTTTTTTCCTCAACTTTGTTATGCAAATATTTTTCCTCTGAAGAACATAGAAAATACTTTTATTTGGACTTTCTATACCTATATTTTTCAGGGAAGTTGAAAATTCTATAAAACTGTAAAAATAAGGAAAATAGACTGTGTAAAAATTAAACCTAACCTACAACATCACCAGCTTTGAAGGACTTTCCAGATGACCAACTATTGACATTAAAAGACCAGCCACCAGCTCCTCCAACAGTGTAAATGGCTCCAAGGGCTGGCTCACTTAGTGCCACAACCAAAGAAGGCCTTGTTGCACTTCCTCTTCCTTTAGCCATTAGTTTTTTAGCAAAGCTCTGCGACGGTTGAAAGTTGACAGAAAAAGAAAGGGAGAGGGAAATGGAGCCCAGCTAGTTTATTGTGGGAGTACCAAGCTATAATTAAGTGAAGCAGCGCTATTTATAAAGGTGTTTGGTGCAGATGGGATATCATATCATATAGCAATGACATAAACTTGCGGTATTATAACATATACTCTTCGCGTTCTTTTTTTTTTTTTAAAAAAAAAAGAATCTCTATAGGTGCCGCCTAATATAATTGGTAGTCTTTAAATTAAAGATATTGTCAAGGACTTGAATTTGAGTCATACCTACATCTATCTTTGCGCATCATAAGTGCCAATATATATATATATATATATATATATATATATATATGTACACCCACACACATACATACATACTTACATATGTATGTATGTATGTATGTGTGTATATATATACTTGCCAAGAAGTTTTTGTAAACAATTTTATAATTTTGGTGCTGCCTAAATCTATCTTAACGCTTCATAAGTGCCAATATATATAGAGAGAGATACATATGCATGTATGTGTATATATATACATGCCATGAAGCTTTTGTAAATAATTTTATAATTTTGATATTTTCGTATTATATTTTTACCTTCTTGAGATTTTTGGTCAAATGTTTTGAATGTCCAATTAGTAGCATCTCATAATAATCTAGATAAATAATTAAGGGTCATGTTACTAATTTGTGGGACACATACATGTAAAAGAGGTAAAAAAATAATTTCAGAAGGCCAGGTTCATAAAAATTGTATATGAAATTGTTAAAATTATGCATCTTATAAATTTCATTTGATAGAGACGAATATATAATAGTAATCAACTCCAATTCTTTAGTAGACAAAGTTTTTTTCTTTTTTTTTAAAGAATATAGTGTGTTAAAGGAAAAAAAAAAAAGATTATTCTCCTTTATAATAGTAAATAGTTAGTATTGTTTACATCCACAATTAAAAGAAAGACACCTACATTGTAGCTAAAGGACTGCTACATTTAGATTTGGTAAATTGATATGTAATGTTTTGGGAGAAGTTCATGCAAAGTACTTATATATAGATCCGTAATTTAACATAATCTGGCAATCCGCATGCACAAATGAGAATCTTTAATTCTGGGAAAATTTATCAAATGGTGTTGTTCAAAAGAACACTTTTCACTTTTGGTACTCTTATTGCTTAGAGGTGTTATTTTGGTCTGGAACAACTTTTGAGGGGTCGTTTCTTGTCTGCCTTTTGAGGGGGTCGTTTCTTGTCTGCCTGTAAATACTCAACTGTCCTTAATGAACTCTTCGCAATATGGGGGGAAAAGTCCGCTGAAGAAAGAGTTGGGGTTTGATAACTTATGAGAGAAGACTCCCACAAAGGAGACTCACCAAATTTCTGAGCTTGTAGAAGTCGTTAATGGCGGAAGAAGAGGTGAGTGTGGGTGGGTTGTAAACTGAAGGTCTGGAAGAGAGCTCGTGTTGGTATATGAAATATGTCATTTTTGTGAAGGATCGAAAGAGAGTGAAGGGGTTCAGATAGGGAGCACTATGCATGTTGTGTGGGCGGTGAGCTGCAAACTACTTCTTATTTGCAATGTACATAGATAAATGAATTAATTAGTTGTAAAACTTGTGTGTGTCAATTTCAACTTCGAATTGGGATTGTGGAGATTTTAGGGGGGTGAATGTATTGTAATGTTGATAAAGGGTTAGGGTTAGGGTGATGAGGTTGTAGAGATGGGGTTAGTGTAACTGTGGGTAGTTAGGGCTTGGATCAAATTGATGTATGCAATTGTTGTGTGCTTGTGATGCTAAACCTATGATGCATGTGATCTGACAGTACTTGTTTGGTACGTATGTGTTATGTGCTAGTTATCCCGGATATGTCTATTGAATAACCCAGGCTAACAATTACACTAGGGGTAGTTTACTTCGGTTGTTGATGTGAAATGGTTGCAATCCCGTAAATGCCTAATGAATAATCCAGAAAGTAAGAGTGGTTGACCCGGTAATATGTACTGATAAACCTAGGTTAATCGTTGGAGAAGTTATGGATGAACATGTTTGGAGTGATGGTGTCTACTAATAGATGTGTAGAATGCTTGTAAATTGTAATTGATGTGGACAAGTGTAGTTAAAGTGGGTGAGGGTGTCTATCTTTATTTGCATTGGGTGACCCATAAATGCGTACTGAATAACAGAGGATATAGTAGTGGATAACCTAGGTGTCGGTGATGAATAAACTGGGTTATCTGTTAGGTGGGTAACAATGGATAATGAACTCGTCACAGGACATACCTAGGAAAGACAGTATCATGTGCTAGTTTCAATGGGGACTTGAGTTTGATAATTTGTTGTGACCCATGTTAGTGGTGTATATGAAGTTGTGATGAGATATGCTAGGCTATGAAGGTGGTATATACCTAGTGTGTGGAATTGGTCCTGATAAGTATGTGTGTATTTGCAGGTGATTTTTAGTGTACACCACAATGGAAGGACAAAATTCCATTGGAGAAGGTGGTTATGGCAGGGGCATAATGTTGTATATATGTTGGGAAGGGTTGTTAGAGGAAGGTCCAGGGGAGAAGTTATGTTACCAGGGCGAGGAAAGACTGTGTGTGGGCGAAGGAGAACATGGGTGTGCATGAAGTGTTGCGATTAGTGGAGGAGGCAATGGGGGAGGGTATACGGGGTTGGCGAATGTAGTATAGCTTGAAGTGTAATTGATTGGAGTTGTTGCCATTAGGACGAAATGGTGATGTGAAGAAGTTGATGAAGGGGAACGATGAGTACGCCTACCTGTATATGGCAGGGAGTGAAGGTTCATGTGTAGGACGGGGACATGGGAATGAAGCGTGTAAAAGGCAGTCACGGGGGCGGTGGCTGTAATGATCGTGGGAGGGGTGGAGCAACTATAAATGCTGCTAGTGATGTCGGCCATGGGTTGATGGAGGAGTGGCTACCACGTTGTAAGGTAAGAATCGTTGTAACCCACAAGCATGTGGGTGTGGGTCGTAATTTACAGTACTTACAAACAATGACTGATCATGTTTGAATTTTTTTGTAATCTGCAAGGATGTTGCGCAAGTTAATACAAAAGTGGGGGAGGATGTTGATGAGGCTGCGGTGGTCGAGGAACGTACCAATGCGATAAGGAGCTGTGTATTATTTGATATACCTGAAGACAAATCTGGTGATTCAAGCTCCTACTCTAATGACGATGAAGCAAGAGATGGTGTAGTGTGGCCAACATTAGGGGTGCAAGCTGAGGCGTACCAGAAGAGGATGTTGATATTAAAGAACGAAATCAAAGGAAAGGGGTAGATGTTTGCTTTTGCGAGTGAGGAGAAGATAAGTATTTGAAAGTATGCCATAGCGAACCGATTTGAATATAAGTATGTACGCAATTATTGGCAAAGAATTGTTGTAAAGTGCACTGCAGAAGGGTGTGGGTTTTACATCTGTGTGAGGGGCCACATAAAAAGAGGTGGAATGTATGTGAATGTAACGGCCCGAACCTAATATTCATTTTAATTATATTGAATTAGCTTAATGATAACTTCATCGGGTTGGGCCTCGCATTTCATTTCAACATTTTTTATATGTTTATACACATTTGTGCATATTTATATGTATTTGTGCAATTACAGGTTGAATCGACAGAGTGGCCTCGAAATGGATTTCCTTTACTCCTAAATACTGCATAAACATTTTAAGGACTAATATGTATCTATACCAAAGTACAGGAGAAGAGTGTGGGGAAAAAAAAAACTAAACCGACATAAGTCGGGTGAAAATGGCAAAATCAACCTCACAAAACTCACACCTCTCCTCTGCCTCTCACTCTGCATCATCCGACACCCCTTCCCCCGATGCCCTCCTCTGCTCAGCCAGGCACCACCACTGCCCCATCCGTTCACCGGCGACTCGCCGCCACCAATCACCGTCGAGCCGTAGTCCCACGCAGCCGGTTTCCTCCCCTTTTGGTTTGCTGCTCTGTTTTTCTTTCCGACTGTGCTGCCCTCCGTTCACAGCCCAGCCGGGCCTATCACATCGTCGGCCCACCGGCGCCAGCCAGCCACCACCGCCACCGGCGCGTACTGTGGCGAGCCGCCCCATCTTCGCCCCTATGTCCTTGTTCTTGCTCCGTTTAGATGTGAGGAGGTAAAATCCTAACCCCACATAATTGATTTTTCATTGTTTACCATTGAATTCTTGAATTAAAATGCTGTCAATATGTGAATTTCATGGATTCTTGGATGTTGCATTGAATTGAATGTCGAAAGTTGACGGGGAGTATGAGGAGTGACGGTTGAAGTTAAGTTTTAAGCTCAATTGGTTTGTGTTAGACAATTGCTGGGCAAATGAAATCGATGAGATATACAGGGGGTGATTAATTGTGTAGTTGCCATGGAAATCAAAGTTAGTTTGATGTGTTTAGCATCAATTCAGGTTAATGAGGTAATGTATGAAAAAGAATTAAAATCAAAGTTGGTTTGACGTATTTAGCTTCCATTCAAGTTAATTAACCCCTGCATGCAAATGAGCTAATCTCGCGATTAATGAGATGTGTTTTGCTTCGAATCAAGTAGCTTAGCTAATGCATATCAAAAGAATTAATTTCAAAATTATATAAACGTGTTTAGGTTCGATTCGAGTTAAACTAGCTAATGGATATAAACGCCTTGTTGGATGCGTTGCTAACGTTGCCATGGATATGGGAGTTTTAGGGCTTGTAATTTGAATGAAGGACAAGCTTGATTATGGCTGGTTTAGTGGCTTCAAATGACTTGTAATGAATACTTGAAGGAAGTTAATGGAGCATTTTTGGGTTAAAATTATGTATAGTGAATGTGTATAGGGTTTCGAATGCTGTAATTGTGTTCATTTTAATTCTGTTGCCTTAGTAGTGGAAAATTGATCTCATTGAGTTAAGGTTAATTGTATGAAGGGTACTCGAAGAGACATGTATATATATTTAGATGAGGATATGGTTAGAAATTTGGTGGGGGACCTTGATAAGCAAAAATATACAAACTTGGGCGATAAGGGTACGGTGACTCAAGTATTGGCTAGAGGGTCAAATTTAGTGGGTCGCTTTGATGGGTTTACTTAGGAAATTAGTGATATTGAAGTGGAAATTTAGAGGGGCATGTAATTGTGATATTGCCACAAATATGAGAATTCTAGGGTTTATCATATGGATAATAGTGCAAACTTGATTTTGTTGGATTTGATGGTTGGGTATGAAACAAAGCGAGCACGTAAATGAAATTAATTAGAACTATATGTTGAGTGTATGTACGTGGTAACCATAAGTTTTATGAATAAGGGTCTAGGTGCTTGGGAAAAAATCCAAACTTAACTACGTGACTTGGTGATTCTGGAGGAGTTCTAATGGTCATTGGAAGGAAGTTAAAGGGGTTTATGTATTTGTACGATATTTGTATGAGCTAGTGACTTACTGTGCTAATAATAATAATAATAATGACATTAATATGATAAAATTTATTTCCAGCGTGTGTGGAAAAAATATTAATATCGGCGAGCTTCTATCGTTTACAAGGTGCTCTTAATAGTAATAATGATAAGCACATTGAATTAGTGAAATCAAGGTGAGATATGTCCTTACACAGTTACAACATTAATAATGCAAGTGTCAAAATAAAGTTCATAATAATGAATATGTAATGTCTAATTGGAAAAGCCGAAAGATATTGACTCACTAGTTAAGTCAGACAATGCAGTAAAACTTCTTCATCTGGCACTAATTGCAAAAATATCATATGTAAAGAAGGAGTGAGGCCACTTCTGTCGCTTCAAGCTGCCAATGCATATCCTCAAAGGAGAGAGAATCTCAGAGACCAGGTACGTACATTGCCTATGTTCTTAAAAAATTCACAAGGTTCCCACCAATGAAAAATTAATAC
Organism: Lophocereus schottii; assembly: GCA_002740545.1. NCBI lineage: Eukaryota > Viridiplantae > Streptophyta > Magnoliopsida > Caryophyllales > Cactaceae > Lophocereus > Lophocereus schottii. The sequence continues at coordinate 5,041 of NCQV01109510.1, read as the reverse complement.
AAGATTCATTTAACGAACCAGTTTTTCATCGTTTTGTCACATAAACAAGTGGCCCCGCCAATTATCAATCATCAGGGCTTGTGCCCATCAATGATCAGGGCTTATGCCCATCAATACACTCGGGCGTGGCGTCAACTCAGGCTTCTCGATCGGCCTAGGGGGTGAGCACCCAAAGTATGATCGTTTCAAGACGTACGTCGACCAAGGGGTCCACTTCCAGATAGTAATCAGCAAATCAATTTTACTGATACATTCTCTCTCTCCTGTTTGCAAAACAAAATATTTTAAAATGCGGCCGGCCCAACTTCCTTAACATAAAACTTATTTTACTACATAGGAATGTACGTGCTGAACTTCGGCTCATCATTTGCATGTTTTCATGTTTTCTGTTTTGGGTATGAGAAGTACTTAACAGTCGTCCTCTTGATAAGGCGGAAGGTAACAAACAATGGACGTTAATGAACGTTAGCTAGTCAACGCTCACAGTGATAATAGGTATCTTGACAATTGTTTACTATTTCTATTATTTGGAAACTTCAAGGGTGCCAATGCTTGGTATCGATATGCTCCGTTCTCAAGAGTATTATGAACTGTATGAGCAATCAAACATTTTGTTGGGGTAATTCCAAGGTTCGGTAAATTAGTTAGCCTTATTCCATCATGGAACGGTGGTAATGCCTCCAATCAAAGACTTCCGCTGTAAATCAATAGTAATTAGGCGATTAAGCTACAGTAATCAGTCATTAACAATTGGGGGCATTACAGTGAAGGAGTTTCTAGCAAGGCACGTGATAGTGTGGGAGCTGAATGCCAAATGGGGAAGTGGGGAAGAAGGCGAATGTGAGCGAGTTCCCTTAGGACTCTAATTGAAGGGAAGGTTCGATTAAGTGATAGTTACACACCCATGGAGATATTGAAGGATTTGCAGTTACAGATGAGAATGAAGGTAACATACACGCAGTGTTGGAGAGCCCATGAGTATGTGCGGTTGCCAGCCAATGGAAGATCAAAGGACCATTATAAGCTATTGCCCTTGATATGTGTAGCTATTGTAAGGGCTAATCCTGATTCAAGAGCATTTTGTGAGTTAGAGGGATCCAGGTTCAAGCGTATGTTTGTCGCATATGGTGCATCACTAAATGGTTTCATCCTTGGGAATAGGAAGATATTATTTGTTGATGGAGCTCATTTGCGTAAGCTACATGAGGGGACTATACTATTAGCTATTGCACTTGATGCGGATGACCACTTGTTCGACGTTGCATATGCAGTAGTGTCCACGAAGAACATGGATGAGTGGTTTTGTTTTTTGACTGTACTACGTGAATGTCTGGGCGGAAGCAACCTGTGATCATGAGCGATAGGAATCAGGGGATGCTTTCTACGGTGCCGAGGGTGTTTGGGATTGAGAACCACAACTATTATTTCGGCACGTGCGGGAGAACTTTCTTATGTACGCAGGGAAGTTACGGATCCGGCAGCAGGCATCGAAGGACTTGTTGAAGGAGGTGTTCAATAGGATTGCATAAGCCCCAACAGGGATTGAGTATGGAGTTGAAGTGGAGGAGTTAAGTAAATACAAGCTGCAGTTGGCAGCTTGGGTGGAGCGTAATGAGCCTAAACGCTGGGCACAATCAAATTTCCCAAAAGAGAGGTAGGGTGGGTTGAATAACAATGTTGTGGAGAGCTGGAACAACTGGATGCGTTCATTGCGGTATCTATTAATCCCGTGGCTTGTTAATAGGTATATATAGAAGCTCGATTTGAAAGTTGATAAGCAAAAGATGGAGTTGGGAAAGTGGAAGAATGGTATAGGTGAAAGGATTGAGATGAAGCTGAGGAAGACACTGGCAAACATTGGTTCCATAGCAGATGTAAAGTTATTTAACGCAGCCCTTGGAAGAGTATGGTGTGCTCCTCACGAACAATCATAGCCTATTGGTGAACTAAGCAAAAAGGACATGTAACTGTAAGTGGTGCTAGTTGAAGGGTCTGCCGTGTGCACATGCAATAGTAGTCATTAACAAGCATAAGTTGTGGGTGAATGATTATGTCAGCGACTGTTATAAGGCGGGCAGTTAGAATACGATATACATGAACAGCATACATCCAATTGAGATGTATGATTTGGCAACCATGGATAACGCCACAGGTCTGGTTATAGGCGGGGAAGCATTTGATGATGGATATAACTGAAGAATCCTTCCGCTAATAAACCCACGTCCGCAAGGAAGACCACGAAAGAGGGAAATTGAATCTCAAAGGCAAGGCATCCAACTTAGAAGGTGCTCAAGATGTGGAGAGGTTAAACACTACCGAAACTTGTACAGGAATCCACGGGTTGATTTCAATGCAGATGAGAACACTGTTGTTGTATCTGTCGAGGATTTATTTCAAGACAACTACGTACAGGAGGTATAACATGAAGGTAACATGTCATTTCCTTACGAATACCCCGGGATAGTTGTCCCAGTAATGTGGGTTGCCAACTTAATTGGCCGCCTTCTGTCGGTTAATGTATGTAAGCAACAATCGTAACTAATTATCATAGAATGTCGTGTGGTGGTACAGGTGTTCGTGTTTTGGTTGTAGTTGGGCCGCTGTGTAATGACATGATCATATGAATGTAGTCGGAATTTTATCAGGTTCACTTCCACTGCGTACTGGAAGTGTTAAAGCATATGGGTTACGAACCTAATTGTCTGGCTAATGGAAGTTTATGTACATAAGCCGCAACCTCTCATGTTTAATTTACAACGCTTGTGTATGCTGGTTATGGTTTTTCTTATTTTTTTGCCCTAGTTACTTAGGGGATTTTGTATTGACATGATCATATGAATATCCCTGAAATGTATCATGTTAAGCAGGGTATGCATACTGGCCAGTTTAAATACCTATCCCAGGCTATCTATGCAAAGTGGTGGGTGTGCACTGTTGTGGTTGGGTTGGTGGGAGGGTAATTAATATGGTTAGTGGGAGTGTGAAGTTGTACAAATGTAGGTGGGGAAGGTGGGTGGAAGAAATGAATTAAGTGGAACACGCTGAGTGCGTATTAAATAAGGGGGTAGTACAGGGAAATTATGAAGCGAACCCGGGGTTAGTGCCGGGGGATTTGCTTCTAACAACCGAACCATCCTACCAAACATCTACCAACTAATGGGATGGGGGACCTATATCACACTAAATGGAAGTCACCTGCCATGATGGTGGGAGTGATCATAACAAATACTGGATGCTGAGGCAGAAGTAAATTTCACCACAAATTTACCACATAGAGACGTCCTCACCTGAAATAAAGAGATTGAAATTTGTCCATTACGTGTAGGATTTGTTTGGTTAGTTGTAACATTGGGAAATCTGAAAATATGCTCATTAACGAGCCACTACGATGAATGTCATTTGTATAGTACTTCCAACTAATTACACGTACAAAACATACATCGACATATTGCACCAGACTAGTGCCACTATTAACAGTAACTATAAGTACCAATTCTCTCTGTGTCGAGGCACATAGTCACCATAGAACTTAATAACAAAAGGAACCAAGTTGGTGGGGGTGGGTGAAGGTAGGTGAAATCATTAATGGCATATACCTCTCCATAAGGCCTTCATATGTCCCATTAACACCCACACTGATGACACAATATACGCAATCATTGCTAGCCATTATCTCAACTTAAGTATGGCTAACCCTTGTAGTCCTAGTCAATTCCTACCAACCCTTGGTTGGGTTCAAGAGGGTTACATCTATCCCCTTGACAACATCTCCCTCTAACCTTTATGGACTTCGCTATGCGGTTATGGGATGATTTCAATCCATCTGAGCGGAAGAAGTTACAGAACCTTTAGTGTTTGCTGCCCTTTGGTCGACTAGTCCCCAGACAAGTCCCCCTTCGTCAGGGAGTTTAATCTAAACTGGCCACAGGAGTGGAAAGAACAATCGTGGGCAAATGGATGTCGTTGCTTCCGTTTGGAGCATACTTGTAAACAAGATGAAGTGCTCGAGGCGTACGACATCGACCCGATGCCAGCCCCAGCATTCATTCTACAACTTTGAAGCCCAGTAACATTGGTTGTCAACGCTATCCGTTACAGGGCGGGACGGATAACACGTACTTGTTGGCCCTCCCACCTAACCGAGAAGCAACAAAGTTGAACATTAAGCTGACCACCCTTAATGAGTTAAACGGTGTTGTGTATGAAGTATAGAATGCAACAACTGTAAACCACTGGGGTTTCACCTCACGCGTACACATTTACATATGGAACTGCAGAGGGTTTGCAAGAGCTTCCTTCCAACCAAACCTATTCAAATCTATTACGGGGTCATATGTGGTAGTACTTAGTGTTGGCAGTCGTAATGCACGAAAGCTCCTTGACAAAGCGTACGAACCCAACTACTACTATAGGGAGCCCCTTGGTTTTGTTGGCAGGGTCACCATCCCCTGGGACAACTCCAAACTAGAAGTGTCTGGTTTTACTCGGCATATTATGGACATGCCTTGTATTGTCAACGTACGTACCCCTGTCAATCGTCTTACACTCGGTTTGGAACTATATCCATTTAGTAAAATGGTGCGCATATTTGCATCATAACTTCAGAACATTTCTTATGCGTACAGGGCTTATTCTAAGTACCCCATATTTACGGACGTGGAAATCATCTCGACCGAATGCTTGCAAAATAGTACCTGTCCACTATGATGAACTGGACGGTGGTTTTCATTATCATACATACGTGCTCGTCACTACATCCGACAGGGTAACTAAAGTCCTTTCGCATGTCAGGTTTGCATTAGGACGTATCGTTAGTCCATGACAACGTCGTCCTAGAGGGCTACCTTTTTTTCCAATGTATTGAACTTATGCAACCGATAGTGTAATGTACTTCGTGTGAGGATTGAATTTGCCACGTTCTGATTCTATCGACAGCCCACCAAATTGGTGGACTATCCCAGGATATTTGTATTACAAGTCCCCAAAGTATCCCCAGCCTCAAAGTTGAACCACATTTCTTTTTGTGGCACACAACACACCT
>NCQV01109506.1:0-11557 GCA_002740545.1 Lophocereus schottii | reverse complement strand
TTTGGGTTACCTCCCAAGAAGCGCTCTTTTAAGGTTAAGAGCTTAACCATACTTCTATACTTGATCAGGATTAGTGAGTGTATGGACATTAGCTTTATCAATAGGTTGTCCTACAAGATTTGGTTTTAATTGCTATCCATTAACTGTGAGTGCACTAGTAGATTTACTCCATACTTCAACTGGCTCTACTAGGTTAAACTTTGGTGACCTGAAATGGTTCCAACCACCGGGATTTCAGCTTACCCAAAACTAATCTCAGTCTTGAGTTAAATAATAGGACCATGTCACCTTTTTCGAACCTCTTCTTCATGATAGGTTTATCATGCCATTTCTTAGTTCGCCCTTTGTAGATGCGTGAACTCTCATAGGCCTCCAACCGTAGTTCATCTAACCCATTCAATTGCAAGAATCTCCGTTCTCTGGCTGCTTTAAGATTAAAGTTGAGTGTCTTTGTAGCCCAATATGCCTTATGTTCCATCTCTACGGGCAAGTGACAAGACTTCCCAAACACTAAACAATATGGAGTGATGCCTAGAGGAGTCTTGTAGGTGGTGCGATAGGCCCAAAGAGCACCATCAAGCTTGAGAGACCAATCTTTGCGAGACTAATCCACCATTTTCTCCAATATGCTATTCAATTCTTGATTCGAGAGCTCCACTTGCCCACTTGTTTGGAGATGGTAAGGCATAGCAACATTATGAAACACCCCATATTTTCTCAATAGTGACTCAAGAGGCTTGTTGCAAAAGTGTCTTCCATTGTCACTTAGAAGAGCTCTTGGCGTGCCAAACCTTGTGAAAATATTCTTCTTGAGGAACTTAATAACAACCTTGCAATCATTTGTTGGGTTGGCAATAGCTTTCACCCACTTAAAAACATAGTCAACTGCCACAAGGAAGTAAAGGTTGTTACGGGAAGGAGAAAAAGGACCTATGAAGTGAATCCCCCATGCATCAAACAACTCCACCTTAAGTATACCACTTTAAGGCATGTCATGTCTCTTGGAAATGTTCCCCATTCTCTGACATCTATCACAAGTCATGATAAATTTTCTTGTATTCTTGAAAAGCATGGACTAATAGAAGCCTGCTTGGAATACTTTCACAGTCGTTTTATCTAGTCCAAAGTGTCTTCTACAGGTTGAAGTGTGGCAATGGTGCAAGGCACTACAGACCTCATCTTCCAGTAAGCATCTGCTATAGATCTTATCTCTACACAGCTTGTAAAGAAAAGGCTCTTCCCACACATAGTATTTAGCATCGAAGAAGAATTTATTCTTTTGTTAGGAGGACGATCCTGGGGGTAGCACCCTACGCACTTTGAAGCTGACCAAATCAACATACCATGGGGTAGCTTGGTGGGAAATGGTGAATAGTTGCTCATCAGGGAAGGACTTATCAATGGAGAGCTCTTTACTAGGAGTACCCCCATGGCCTAGGCGAGATAGATGATTGGAAACCACATTTGCCAATCCGACCATGTCTTTAATCTCTAAATCAAACTCTTGAAGAAGGAGGACCCATTGGATGAGTCGGGGTTTGGAGTCGGATCTCTTCATTAAGTGTGTCAAAGTAGCATGATCAGTAAAAACAATGGCCTTGGAATTGATATAGTAAGATCAAAATTTTTTCCAAGGCAACAACAATCGCCAAGAATTCCTTTTTCATCGTGGCGTAATTCACTTGAGCCCCATCAAGAGCGCGGCTCGCATAGTATGTGGCTTATGGCTTATTGTCCTTTCGTTGACCAAGAACGACGCCCATTGTATAGTCACTTGCATACACATCACTTCAAAAGATAGCTCTCAATCCGGAGCTTGCATTGCTGGAGCCGTGATTAATGCCTCTTTTAACATTTGAAAAGCACTTAAACATTCCTCATTAAACTCAAAAGGCACATCCTTGATAAGCAGCTGGGTGAGAGGTTTTATAATTTTCGAAAAATCCTTTATGAACCACCGGTAAAAACCAACATATGTAAGAAAACTCCTCACACCCCTTATAGAAGTTGGTGGTGGCAATTTTTCAATGACGCTTGCTTTGTCAACTTCAATGCCTTTATTAGAGACAACATGATGAAGGACAACCCTCTCTTGCACCATAAAATGGCACTTCTCCCAATTCATAATCAAATTCACATCCTCATATCTTTGCAAGACCTTCGACAAGTTATTCAAGCAATGGTCATAGGTTGCACTTAAAAATTCTATATGCATATGTACCATAGGGACATGTAAAAGTAGTCTTTTCTTGGTCATTAGGATGGATAGAGATTTGAAAGAACCCCAAATATCTATCTAAGTAGCAAAAATATGAGTTCTTAGCCAACCTTTCAATCATTTAGTCAATAAAGGGAAGAGGCAAGTGATCTTTATGGGTGGCCTTATTCAACTTCTGATAATCAATGCACATACGCTATCCTGTGACAGTCCTAGTGGGAATTAGCTCATTATTCTTATTTTTGACAACATTCATCCCTCCTTTCTGAAGTACGACATGAGCGGGCTTACCCACATACTATCAGAGATAGGGAATATAATGCCGGCTTTAAGCAATTTCAATATTTCCTTTTTTACCACCTCTTACATGCTAGGGTTTAACCTTCTTTGGTGTTCAATTGAAGGCTTGTGGCCATCTTCCATTAAGATTCAATGCATACACAAAGAAGGATAAATTCATTTTAAGTCACCAAGAGTATATCCTATGGCTTTACGATGTTCTCTAAGTACTCTAAGTAAAGAGTCAATTTGAGATGTATTCAAACTTGCATTTATAATCACCGGATATGTAGAGTTGGGTCCAAGAAATTCATAGGTCTCAGGTCTACCTCGGGGGCTTTTGCCTTATTAGATGAGGGCTTATTTTCATCTTTTAACAGTTCCATTTTAGCAAGAGAAAGTCGAATTAGTGGAGAGGCTTCTAGAAGCTGAGCACACATGGCTACTTCAGGATTTTCATTCTTAGTAGTGCTATTATTCAACATCCAAGTGCTCAAGATGATCATTAGAATCAAGATTAGTCATGGTTTCCCATATTAAGCTATCAACCACATCAATCTTGCTGCACTCATCTGAAATGGAAGAGAATTTAGCAGCCTTTAACAAGTTAAACTCCACATGATCATCCCCCACATCAAAAGATAGCATATCATTTTTCACATCAATACAGCACCCAGTGGTGGCCCAAAATGGCCTTCCGAGAATGATGAGGGTGTGCATATCCTCTTCCATTTCTAAAATCACAAAGTCTACTGGCACATACAATCTCCTATTTTCATTAGAAGATCCACTAAAACACCCATAGGGTATTTAAGATAACGATTTGCCAATTATAAGGAGATTGTAGTCGGACTCATATCTCTTAGTTCTAATTTTTCATACATATAAAGGGGCATCAAACTCACACTTGGCCCTAAATCACACAAAGCACAGTCTGTAGACACATTCTATATCAGGCAGGGAATTGAAAAACTACTGGGTTCCTTTAGCTTAGCAGGAAGCTTGTTTTGGATTGCAGCACTGCACTCTTTTATCAGAGCTACAGTCTCATGCTCTTCTAGCTTTCTTTTATTGGATAGAATTTCTTTTAAAAATTTAGCATACGAAGGCATTTGAGTCAAAGCTTCAGTAAATGGAATGTTCATGTAGAGTTCCTTAAGGACTTCTAAAAACTTACTAAATTACAAATCAAGTTTAGCTTGAGCCATCCCATGAGGAAATGGTAAAGATGGGATGCAAGGTTTTGGGGACGTGATCTTAGGGTCCTTGGGAACCTTATCAGACTTATGCATAACATCATCAATCACCTCCTTAGAGGGTGTAGACACCTCTTTCTCAATATTCTCAATATGCTCATTCTTATCATGCAAAGACTCGTCATTGGTAACCCCCTTGGGTCCCTCTAGTTGTTTCCCTCCTCTCAAAGTCATAACATTGCATTGCTCATAAGGGCTAGGTCTGAGCTTACTAGGAAGTCTATCCGAGGGCATAGATGAAAAGCTAGCTTGCTGGGCAATTTGAGCTTCCAATATCTTATTGTGAGTTGTAAGCACATCAACCTTAGAGTCTAATTGATTAATATACTCATCCTTCTTTTATTGTGCCATAAGCATACTTTCTATCATAGCCTCTATATTAGACTTTGGGTGCTTGTGGAGGGAAAGGAGGTCTTTCAAAATAGGGAGGGGCCTAGCATTCATTGGGGGCATATTCAGAGGGTTTGGATTAAACCTATATGAGAAATTCGGGTGATTCCTCCAACCCGAATTGTAGGTACTAGAGTAAGGGTCATTGGCCGGTCTCGAGTTGAAGTTTTGGATAATTGACTTCCATAGAGTCTTAGGAAAAAGGACTTCCAACTTGACAATTCAAAGTTACATGTTCAACAGAACCACAAATTTCACATGGGGGAGAGGCATTAGAATACACAGCATTAACATTTATACGATCCAACCTTTAAGTCATAGCATCAACTTTAACAAAAATCAAAGTGCATTAACTTCAAGCTTACCACCAACCCGTTTAGGTTGGCCTTGTTTGGTGGACCATTGAAAATTTTTGAGTGTCATCTCCTCAATCAAATTATAGGCCTCGTCTTCAGTTTTATTCATCAAAGTTCCTCCTACCACCGCGATCATGGACCTTATAGGTTGGGCCACACCATTATAAAAAGCTTGAATAATCATCCATCGTTGAAGACCATGATGGAGGCATAAACACTGCAGATCCTTAAACTGGTCCCAAGCCTCATAGAGCGTCGCATCATCCCTTTACATGAAGTTGGTGCTTTGATTCATCAAGCTTGTCATTTTTCTTGGGGGGAAGAACTTGGCGAGGAAAGATCTAGCAAGCTCATCCCACGTGGTGATACATCCCGAAGGCAGAGAATGCACCCAAGCTCTTGCCTGATCCCTTAGTGAGAAGGGAAATAATCACAGTCGGATGGCATTGTTGGCAACTCTGTTAAGCTTCACGTGTCACACACCTCTAAAAAGACTAAAAGGTGTAAATTCGAGTCTCCTAAAGGAGTGTGTCTAAACTGGGATCGTTGCACCATGGAAATGAGAGCTGGTTTGAGCTCAAAATTATTTGCATCAACACTAGGATGAGCGATGCTTGACGCAATTCCTTGGACTCCAGGGGTAACAAAGTCCTTAAGGGTCCTTCTTTGGTCACCTCCTCCTCCTACCATATTTGTTGAAGTTCTTCTCGCCTCGCATCTTTGTTCTTCAATCTTTTGCTTCTTCCTCCTTAAGTGGAAAGTCCTCTTGATCTCGGGATCGGGTTTATATAGAAATGGACTTCGTGTAAATGGGGAAGATTCCTATAAGCACTATCAGCAACACTACCAATGCAATCAAAGTAGAAAATAAAAATAAAAGATAAAAAATAAAATATTTAGTCAATTCCATAAGACTAACTCAATAGTTAACAAATTAGTCCCTGATAACAGCACCAAAAATTTGACCCCTTCCGCTAGCACACGGGTGTCATAGTATAGAAAAAATATCGTTCTCAGGAACTAAAGTAATCTATTGCATTCTTTCTATCAGAAAATGCAAAGCAATAACTTAATCAAGGAATTTGATTTAACTGCTAATCAACTGATTCTAAATTCAATCAAGGAGAAACTTTTTTTAGCGATTTATTTAGTCAAGAAAGGTGTTGCATTAATATAATTGACATACGCTTTTCTCTAATTGGATAATTTTGAGGAATCACAATCTAACTATTATTTAGTATATTCTTTCGAAATCAACCAAATTGCTTAAACTAAACCAAGGTCGTCGTTTCAAACTAACTGGTCTTTATCTAAGTTTAATATTTTTTGTTACTCTCTTATCCTTCCAACAAGGAAATCTCTCTTTCGAGTCGTCACTATATTAGGTCTTATCAAGCAGTCTAACAATCAAATTTTCCCTTTCAGTTCTTCATTCAATTGTTTCAATGGTGCGAGCAAAATTTGGCCAAAATCCATTCAAAACATAACAATCACTTGTAGGCCTCCTCATTATTCGATCTGGACCGCAACCAGACCAAAATTAGTCTGGATAGGACCGGGCTTAGTCGGTCCTGTCTACGGTCCTATTTTTGTCGAAGTTTAGTCTTCGGTCCGATCCTGGTCCAGACCGGTTAGACTGTAGACTGGACCGCATACTAGTTATCTAGGGTTTATTTTGGAGTTTTTTCACTTTTCAATTTCAGGTTGTTCACTGCCTACCTACCTCTTCAGTTAAGACCTTTGGTTTCCTCTCACGGTGACACTCTTAGCCTTAGCCCTAGCTCTCGTCCTCACCTCTCATGCTCTCAGTCTCAGCCCGTGCTATTGGTAGTCGTTTTAACCTTCTGGCATCCCACTCTGGCACTCCCTCACTATCCCTCAGTCCTTCGACGAGGATAGTTGGCTCTTCTCTGAGTTGTCTCAGCTCTCGCCCCTTCCTCTTAGTCACGCTCTCAAGCACTCGCATAGAAGGCACAGTCACAACCTCATTGCCCTTCAGTCCCCCGATGGGTGGCGGAAGATGGCCAGCCACATTCCAGACACCGGCACGTTGCTATCCCCTGTTGCTGCACACGTTTGTAATGATTTGTGAGTTTACCCGGTTCAATTTCTGGCTTGCTTTGCTTAGAATCCAGATTGTATTTGTTGTTCCTTTTATTTTGCACCTCTAGAATCCAGATTGGCAATTTGACTAAAAACTTCATTATTGTATTCTTTGTTGAATCATTATAGAGCTTCATAGTTCATATCAAATATCCCTTTTCTCTGATTTGAATCATCTAAAATTCTGATTATCAGACTTAATGATGGATGGCTAGGATGGGATTCAATAGTTGTATCTTCATAATCAAATCAACATTATCTACTTTTTTATTAATTTTCTATTGTTTTGAATCATCTGCTTCTTGATTTCTAATACTCATAACTCATAACTTGCAAGTTGTAAATCAAATTAGAATTAAGTATACGAATTACAAGATTGGGAGCACATAAGTTTGGAGGAAGGAATTGAATAAGCTAATGGGCAGTGGGTGTCATTGAAATTACTGCTAGAAAAGAAAGTTACAACACAATATTAATTTTCAATAAAGATTGAAGACTCAAATCTGATCCTTTCAATGAAAACTCAAATGTGGTCCATTTATGAGCCCATTGATAATTTGATTCCCCTTTTCTCACTCCATTAACACAATATGTACTTCATATCTAAATTTCTTGTACAAAGGTTGTATTATATGTGCTGTACATCCGAGTTTTACATTATGAGAGTGACTAAGGAATTAGGACACGGTAGGGGGTGGGCTGATTTGCTTGATTAATGAGTACGATGTATTAGGTATGTACTTAGTGCTTGTATGTGAGTTTGCTAAGTTAAATGATGGATTGTTTTTGGTTTGATTATGATATCTTGTTCATTTAGGACATTGCTTTGGTTTGATTGTGATTTCTTTAGTTATTTTCAGGTGCAAAGTGTACTTTTTACGTCCATATTGCGATTAGATTAGTCATCACGGAGTCCCTTACAGTGTCTGTATGTTGTCCTTCACTTAATATGCCTGTATGTTGTCCTTCACTTAATATGCCTTTACGCATTACCATTACAAGAGATATTTATCACATACATGTGGATGAAAGAGTGCAAGTGAAAGAATATCTTATGCATTCATGTCAAAGGGTATGCATGATAATAGACACATGGACTTCACTTCAGAGGACTAACTACATGGTTATAACTGCTCACCTTATTGATAATGATTGCAAATTGCGTAAGAAAATATTAAATTTTTTCATAGTTTTTAGTCATAAACATAATGATATTACTCTTGCTCTTGGAAAGTGTTTAGAGGATTGGGGTTTAGCATCTAAACTATACATTATTACTGTTGATAATACTGGGAGCAATAGCATTGCTTGTACTGCCCTTATTGGTGAGTTTCAGTAACATGGTTATTTTCTTTTTTCTGGTGGAGAATTCTTACATGTTAGGTGTGTTGCACATATACTTAATTTGGTTGTATAGGATGGGTTGAAGGTTGTTGGGAAGTCATTTAAGCAGGTTCTAGCTGTTGTGAGGTTTATTAGGCAATCTCCGAGTAGGTTGCAAAGATTTCAAGAATGTGTAGCTGTAAAAAAAAAATAAATAAAATTGAATGTACAGCTTCTTTGTCTCTTGATGTTCCCACTATATGGAACTCTACTTATAAGGTGCTTAGCATTGCTTTGGTCTTTGAGCATGCATTCACAAAATACAGCAAAAGAGACCCTTATTATAATGTAGATTTGGCAAAAGATGATGATGCAAATAGACCTCCTAACTCTAATAATTGAAAACAAGTTAAACACTTGTTGGGTTTTTTGGAGGTTTTTTTATAATGTTACTTTGTGTTTGTCTGGTACTTCATATGTGACATCCAACTTGCTTTCCTTTGAGATTGTGGCCATTCATACTATGTTAAACAACTTGGAGCAAGTTATTGAGACAATTGATGTTAATGATGAAGAAAGTGACGAAATTGAGGATATTGGATCTAGAGTCACAAACTTTATAGAAATGGCCAAGAGGATGCAGATGAAATATGATAAGTACTATGGCACACCTAAGAAAATGAATCATTTGGTGTAAATTGCTCCCATCTTTGATCCTAGGTACAAGTTGGTTGATCTTGAGGTTTTTCTTTGTGATTTGTTTGGTGAAGTAAGGCAGTGCTATAGTTTTGAAAGTGAGAAAAATTAGAAACTTTGTTTGATGAGTATTGGCAATTGTATAAGCTATTGACTCCTCAAAGTGGGCAAAGTAGTGGGACACAACCTGAAGTTAACAAGGGTAATGCATCTAGTGGAGTTGCCTCTTATGCATAACAGTTAAGAAAGAAGTTAAAGGGGTCAGATGGAGGAAGAGGAACCATCAAGACGGAGTTGCAAAAGTACCTAAATGAGGGACTTGAAGAGGATGAAGTAGGAGATGATGCATTGGGATGGCGGAAAGTGCTTGGTCTTTGATATCCTGTGGTTGTCCGTATGGCTCGTGATGTCTTGGCCGTGCCTGTTTCTATGATTGCATCAGAGTCGGAATTCAATGCATGAGGACGTACTCTTGATTCATTTAGAACTTCTTTAACTCCAAAGGTAAATGATTAATTATTTTATTTCTTTGTATGCATTATAAATTTATAACTCATTTATCTTTTGTTAACTAATGAATTTTGTTTGGTTTGATTGTGAAAAGATAGTCCAAGCTCTTATATGTGCATAAGATTGGCTTAGGCCAAGTGGTAGATTAGATATGGAAGAATATTTTGATGAATTGCATGACCTTAATAAGGGTAGTGTTCAATTTTTCTCTTCTTTTTTAATTTCGTTTATTTGCTTTCTATGGTTATATGTTCTAACTTTTATTTGTTTCTTTTTATTGTGTTTATTTTAGATCTTAGTAAATTGAGTATTAAGGATAATGTGATTGATGTGGGTGATAGTTTGAACATTTAATATTGAGGTAATTTTCTTTCAATTGTGTTAATTTTACATTATATTACTATCTTAGTATCTTTACTATTTTTCTTAGTTAAATTAATTGTTGGTTTTTATATTTACTAACTCTATCTTTTATTTATTTCATATACTACCTGAGTAATTAGTTGAACATTTGAGAGAGGAGCACATTCTTACAAGAAAATCCTTCTCCAAGTCCAAGACAGTAGTTTCAAGTTTGGGATTCGCATCGGCACTGGTTTGAAGATTGACTCACTTGATAGGCTTTTAGAAAATAACATGTTCAACATTTAAAACTTTGGTTGTGTTACTTATGTAATTAACTTTTAAGTTCAGTTGGTCATGTATTAAATTTTTTAATGCGAGTTGTTTTAGATTTGTGTTATGGTTGGTTTGGTAAATTAGCCCAGGATCAACAAGATCATGTTCATTGGGAAGAACTTAGATGGTTAAGAAGTTGATAAGGGATTCAAAGCCTGCTTATTGTGATTGTTAATCATGTGAAAATGGCTTGGGAGGAAAAATTCCAATTTTATCTACGTAGTTGAAGTGTAAAAGAAAATGTCTTGTTACTAATTCTTCTATACTATCGCTAATTAAAGCAGGTCCGCAGGCAGTAGACTGGACCGGTCCAAATTCAGTCAAGCCTTGGTCTGATCCGAGTTCTAGCCGGTTTGGTCTGATCTGGATCGAATTTGGAACAGTCTGGTCCTCGATCCACAATTTTACCTTAATTCGGTTTTCGATCCAAGCTGATCTGGTCTTACACCGATGAACAGCCCTAATCACTTGATAGAATGAAATCAAATCAATCATGAAATAAAAGTACAATTCTATTGAATATAACATGATCCAACTATACTTCCATTAACAACAAATTCCTAGACAAAATAAACTACTCACTCATGATTAAAAATTCAACAACTAACCAATGATTCAGTGATATCTAAAAGGGAAGGCTTGACAATGACAGCCTTTGACAAAGTCTTCAAATCGCTAATAAAACCGAACTCCGCACTCAAGATTTCTCACTTGCACAAAAATAAAACCAAAATCCTAACTAAAAGAGTAAAACTTTGGGAAGGAAAATGATTATCCATGATATGCTTCTCTTTTTTATGCTGCTGAGGGATAAGTTTATAAAGAAGAACACAAGCATTTTCAGCCATACAGCCGAAGGAAAAACAAGAGGCCACAGTTACACAACTTACGACGGTCTATGATAGGCACCATGGTTGGGCTATGGTCTTGGCTATAACCAAAGTTTCTGCTTTTTCTTGCTCCATGGGCATAACATATCATGGGCATCCATGGGGGTCAGAGTACACTCAAATGAGGATTAAATGCTGGGCTAAAATGGTGTAAATTCCTGCAAATAGCATCAAACAACCATACCTAAGCGTAAAACGAGAATAGGAGTATAAATGATAACTTAAAGCACATAATTCTCCTAAAAATGTAGAAAAATGACCCTAAAATGATATATACAATAAGCACTTATTGATTCCTAAATGATGATTTCAGCCAAGCTCGTTGTGGATTAGGATTCTTCGAATAAGGGCGCCGGCCACCTTAACTCCATAACATGGAATCATCATGAGGGCTGATGAGGCCATGATAACTGGTCTCACTAAAATCCATGGTTGGGACCTTAAAGGTGCCCCCTCGGGTGGTCATCACCAACTACGTGCTGCGCATTTGGGCCTTTCGCATTACATGGGAGATGCCCTTGGCATATCTCCTAACTATGATAGCCACTACTTCCTTAGTGCACCTCTCTTGTAACGGCCTCTTTTAGAGCAGGGTTTTCCCTCTACTAGGGCCCTTAGGCATATTTTGAGGAATTAGTCTGTCTTTCTAATATCTTCAAGTTCGTGAAGGGCCTCTTTAAGTAGTTTAGCCATTTTGCTTGTGAAATTCTTAGTATGTTACATCATTATGTGGCTTGGACAGTGTAGCCATGGGATATGGCTTTCTTAGCATAGAGTGTCTCTTAATCTCCATAAGGATACTCGAAGGATTCACGCTAAAGCATTCACCCTAGTTCTCATTCTTTTATGTCCTTTCAG